>CM032411.1:480982-643935 GCA_019049475.1 Eueides isabella
TCGCCTTATTACCAGAGCGAAGAAATGAAACATTAAATATTTAAATTGAAAATATTAAATATTTCATTTCCTCGAGTCGGGATCGAACCCACAACCTATCGGTTACAGTCACACGCTTGAGCCGCTGCGCCACGACAGGATTATCTTTTTATATTTATATAATATATATGGTGAATATTATTTATTTGTTTGTTGGTTACATTATTGTATTGTCATCAGTGCTTCACGCTGTATTCCGAGTTTTCAGGGTGGGCTAGGGGAACTTGGGAACCTAGTTTTAAGACACTCTGTTCCGTTTCCTACTTTCCACAGAATTTAAGGCATTGTGTGTTGAGTGGCGGAGCTTAACGCCGCGCTTTATCTAGTTGTCAGTGGGAAGAAATGAAAATATTAAATATGTCACTTTTTCTACTGGCCATCGAACCCACTACCTGTTGTTTACAGTCAAAAGCTCGCAATTTCATTTTCGGTCGTTTGTATGTATGTACGTTTGTAGGAGGGAAGGTAATTTGGGAGCGTTAAGTACTAGGTTCCCAAATTCCCTCTGCCAATCCAGTGGTAAGCTAAAAAAATAATTTCGCTCTGGTAACAAGACATGGTGCGTAGGGAACCTGTATCTTAACACTAGGTTCCCTCCGCCTATCCTGCTATAGCGGGATACAACGTGAAACGTATAACGAATAAACACGATTTTCTCCATTTCTCCACCCAGGATGAAGAAAATGAATCGTCAGAGAAGAAATCAGCCAAGGACGCCCTTTTGCTGTGGTGCCAGCGCAAGACGAGCGGGTACCATGGGGTTCATATACACAACTTTACGGACTCGTGGCGCTCGGGTCTCGGGTTCAATGCTCTTATACACGCTCATAGGTGAGTCATTTGTGTTTGTTTGTTTGTCCGTGTCTATCTCAGAAACTGTACAAATTTAAGATGTTTTTGTGGTCGAAAGAATGTTTATTGAAGCCTAGTGGTTATGATCGTGGCTTCGCCCGCTTGAATTGTACTATTTTTTTCTCAATAACATGATCAGTTTAAGGACAATATCTGTACCCTGATTAATAAATAAGAAAAAGTTACGTTCATTTAAAAATTGCCACAAAATTCTAATTAATTTAGCTGAAATTTCATATAATAAATGAAATTTCAGCTAAATTAATTAAAAAAAGCAATTTTTAAATATTTTTTAATGAACGAAACTTTTTTTTTTCGTTTATTAACCAGTTCAAATAGTGAAAACTGCATTTAAGTTTGGATAGCCGTTTCTGAGATTAACGCACAGAAAAAAAATAATAATTAAAAATCACTCTTTTATTATTTAATATATCTTCCACGTACAGACCATGATGAGTAACAGATGTGTATATGGCTGAGCTGTGGTAAAGTTTCTTTAGAGGATTGCGTGATGATTGGCGCAACTAAACGCCGCGCTTAGCTTTCTTACCAGAGCGTAAAAAAATAAAATATGAAACATTTCATTTCCTCGAACGGGCATCGAACCCACAGCATTACGCCCCCGCAATCTCAAGTACTTATATAAAAATAACATAAATAAATATAATGTTGTTCCCAGACCGGACCTGTTCCGCTGGGCGGAACTCCCCGCCACCGACCACGTGGAGACCCTCAACCACGCGTTCGACGTCGCCCACAAGCACCTGGGCATACCCAAGCTCCTGGACGCTGAAGGTGAGTGCTCCACAGCATCAGCGTCTGGCGATACCCCATAGGTTGGAAACCGGCGTAGAGTTGGAAATGGAACTGATGGAACCTTAACACTATGTTCCTAAGTTCCCTCTGCATACTCTCCAAGCGTTCTGGATATATCGAAAAGCTGAAAAAAAAAATACTGAAATTAAACTTACAATGTTAAAAATGTTTGTTCCTTTTGAACGGCAAAACTGCTGAACTGATTTAGATGTAACTTTCCATAACATAGCTCATGTATCAGAGGAACCTCAAATGATGCGTGAAATTGGGTAATGGAAGTGGAACGGAGTGTGCTGGGACACTCCGTTCCACTTCCATTCCCCAATTTCCACAAGGTTCCCAAGGTTCCCAAGTTCCCTCTACTTATCCTGCCATGTGCGGGATACAGCGTGAAGCTGAGTATACGTTTAATATCATACTTTACAAGCGTATGATAACTTCTTCATAGTTAAATGAGAACATATGGTATATTGGTTAGAGCGCTTGGACGGTAAACAAGAGTATCTGGTTCAAATCCAGTTACGTACATCAGTACTTACGTACTTCAGCTTCACGCTGTATCCCGCACACGGCAGGCAAGGTGAACTTGGGAACCTAGTGTTAGGATACTCCGTTCCGTTCTTCACTATCCACCAAATTTGAGGCATTGTGTAGTCAGTAAAAGATACTCGATACCAGAAGGAAAATATTAAATATTTAATTACCTCGAGTGGGGATCGAACCCACGACCTGTTGTTTACTGTTGCTGCACCTGGACTGTAGGGTTTGGCCATTTGAGCATTTTGTATGTTTCCCCCCAGACGTGGACACCACCCGGCCTGATGAGAAGTCCGTGATGACGTACGTGGCCAGCTACTACCACACCTTCGCCAGGATGAAGAACGAGCAGAAGAGCGGCAGACGTATTGCCAATGTGAGTTTTCAGACTGAGGGAACTTGGGAACCTGCATACAGGAAGTATATTAATTGGGGTTCCCAGGTTCCGTATTCTTAAAAGCTTTTAAAAAAGATAATAAAAAGTTATACTAAATTATTATTTGATATAACTCTGTGTTTCCGTTTGAGATATACAGATAAAACTAAAATATTTGACATTTTCATGTCTTAGTTCTGGTAAGAAGGTAAAGCGCGGCGTTGAGTTCCGCTAATCCTAAAAAACTACATTTTTTTTATATATACGACAGATAATAGGCCAACTCATGGACTGCGACGGTCGCAAGACGGAATACTCCCGGCTGGTCTCCGCACTCCTGGAGTGGATCCGGGGGAAGATCCTGGAGCTGAACGACCGCGAGCTGCCCAACGCCCTGGACGGGATACAACGCTTGTTGTTGGCGTTCAAGCAGTACAGGACTGTGGAGAAACCGCCCAAGTGAGTTGCGGAGAGATGGGACACTGTATTTTAGGATTAGGTTTTTTTGTTTGGTATGATTTGTGATTGAACCCGCGACCATTGCTCGTTTAATTATTGTTTATTGGCGGGAAATCAAAAAAAGTCAATGACGGAGAGTTAGGGCACTGACGTATAGACACCATTTTCCAGTCATAACGTCTTAAATTTGGAGGAAAGTGGGGTACTCTGGGTTCCCCAGTTCCTCACAAAAGTTTAAAAAAGGGCCTTTAAAAAGACGGTAGAAATATTTTTTTATAATCTATGTAAAGTGTTATCATACAGCGACTGTTCAAATAGTGAAGGACTGTGGAGAAACTGTCCAAGTGATTTGCAGAGAGTGAGGACACTATATTTTTTTTTTTTTTTTAATTACACGCGTTGGGAATGAACACGCACCATAGATGGTACAGTTTAATTGTTCCATACACACTTAGTTAAAACATGTCGTGGCGCAGCGGCACAAGCGTGTGACTGTAACCGACAGGTTCTGGGTTCGATCCCCGCTCGAGGAAATTAAACACTTTCATTTCTTCCCTCTGGATACAAATTCCGTAGAAAATGGAGAACGGAGCGGAGTGCCTTAACACTGGGTTCCCAAGTTCCCTCTGTTCCCTTCATGTTTTTTTTTATTTTTGTTTACATTTTGTCATATTTCTTTTCCAGATACAAAGAGCGTTCGGAAATTGAAGCTCTGTACTTCCATATAAATACAATGCAGAAGAGCCTCGTGGGGGAGCCCTGGGCCCCCCTCGAGGGCCAGCTGCCTCAAGACTTGGAGAGGGCCTGGCAGCAGCTAGAACAGGTAAAAGACCTGAACACTCTTGGGCAATAATGTTGTATTGTGGGGTAATCAGAGGGAACTTGGGAACCTAGTGTTAAGACACTAAGTTAAAGATTGGTAAGCAAGCTTGTTTTTTTTTTTTTTTAATAGTCCAAAGTACTGCATTAGTAAAAACATTGAAGAATTTGATTGTACAGACCTCAAAGGATATGAGTTCAAATCCAGTACAGTAGCGGGGTAGACTGACAGAACCTGGGAACCTAGTGTTAAACCACTCCGTTTCTCTAAAAACTTTTGTGTTTAACTTCCGCTAAATTTTGAAATTTGTGCTTGTTAAGTGGCGGAACTCAACGCCGTATATATATGTAAAAATTCCTGGTAATTTGGTTGTTTTTTTTTTCCAGGCTGAGCACGCTCGAGAGCTGGCTCTCAGGACGGAGCTGCTGCGACAGCAACGATTGGAGCAACTCGCTTATAAATTCCATACAAAGGTATTTATGTTTCTTTTTTGTGTTTCACCACTCATATGGCAGGTGGCGGGAACCTGGGAACCTAGTGTTGAAACACTTAGGATTTGAATTGTTAGTGTTTTATTTGATAGAAATACTCAGCTTCACGCTGTATCCCGCACATGGCAGGGTTCCGTTCCACTTCTGTTCCCCACTTTCTACTAAATTTGAGGTACTGCGTGTTGAGTGGCGGAACTCAGCGCCGCACTATGCTATGTTACCAGTGCGAAGAAATGAAAATATTAAATACTGAAATTGGAAATATTAAATATATCATGTCCTCTCGTGTGTATCGAACCCACAACCTATCGTTTACAGTCACATGCTCGTGCCGCTGCGCCACGACAGGCCTCAAATAATAATTGTTTTGAAAGAAATATTAACTGTTTTTCTTTTCCTAAATAAATCTTTTTATTATTATTTAAACGTTGAAAATAATAAAAAAACATTAAATATACATTTATACATAAAAAAATAAAAAATAAAAAAAAACAAAATGTCTATAAATAATAATTCATTGTTTAAACAAAATTATCGTAATTTTATTATAACACCAAGTATTCTACATACTTAGAAAAGAAAGAATATTTATGTAGAAAACATATTAAAATTTTATTGTAAAAGGCAATATATACATAACCTCCTTTTTTTACAGTCGGTTCTTCGCAAGGGCTACCTCAAAGAAATGATACAAGTTCTCTCGGACCCCCGCTATGGGTCGAATTTGGCTCAAGTAGACGCCACCGTAAAGAAACATGAGGCTATTTCCGCTGATATACTTGCTAGGTGAGTAGTGATTGGACACTATGAATAGTGATCGGACACTATAAAGTGAATGTTTTAGCTGGGCGAGTGTTAAAACACTCGGTCCCGCGTACAATGCAAAATTTTTGAGATATTGTGTTATGTGTGGCGGAGTTGAACGCCGCCTTTTGTCTTGTTATTAGTGCGAGAAAATGGAATTGTTAAATATATTCATTTCCCTTGAGTAGAAATTAAAATTTGCTTCGTTTTTTATTGTATAATTATGACCATAAAGTAGAGTGTCTGCATTAATTACGATTCAAACTAACAAACGATTTTAAAATAAATGTTATTTTAAAAACCTAAAAAAAAATTAAGGCTCGAGTGTCATTAATTTGTTAAGTAACATTAAGAGCTCGAGTATCAATAATGTATAAATTATTGAAGAGTTTAGTGTCATTAATTTATCTGGAACTATTGAGGCATCCATTGTCATTAGTTTTGTATGAATTATTGGGGGCTCGAGTGTCGTTAATTTTATATGAATAATTGAGAGCTCTGGTGTCATTATTTTTACATGAATAATGGAGGGTCTTGGCATCATTATTTTTATATGAATAATTGAGGGCTGTAGTGTCACTATTTTTATATGAATAACAAAAGGTTTTAGTCTAAATAATTTTATATGAATAATTGAGGGCTGTAGTGTCATTATTTTTATATGAATAATTAAGAGCTCTAGTGTCATTATTTTTGCATGAATTTCTAATTACATAAACAATAGCTTTCGTAAAGTCGGACACAATATATGCATCTATTTTTTTCTTTCAAATGGCTGTACAGCATTTAAATTATGTAATGCTTGTAATATTATTTTTATCTGTAATTTGTAATAGCCACTAGCGATCCAAAATTAAATAATGAAACAAACGAACATTAGAGGGCTCCAGTGAGATTAGTGTCGTACAAATGCCGCCAGGACGGAGCGGTTCGAGGACCTGTCGGCGATGGCGGCGGAGCTGGTGCGCGAGCGCTACCACTCGGCGGAGGCGGTGTCGCGCGCGGAGGCGGCCGTGCTGCAGCGCTGGCGCGAGCTGCTGCAGCTGCTGCAGCGCCACCGCGCCGCGCTGGCCGGCCTCGCGCACCTCACGGCGCTGCTGCGCGAGGCCGACGCCGTGGCGCTGGAGCTGGCCGACATCAAGGTGCCGCGCCTCGAGCCTTGCCAATGGAGTCGAGCTGACTCCGTTATTGTATTTATACTTCAATATTCCAGGCACAATTCCAATCGGAGGAAGTGGGACGTCATCTGGTGGATGTGGAACGCCTGCTCCAAGCCCACGCGCTCCAGGAGTTGCAGCTGGGTGCCCTGGACGAGAGCATCCGCCGTCTCGTGAGGCAGAAGACGGCTGCCGAAGGTCCACCTTCCAGCACCCAACAGCTGCACCAGCAGCTGAAGCAGCTGGAGGATGATTATACAGGGTAACTGGGGTTAAGCTATTGGCATATAATAGGGAAGACAAAGGGAACCTTTGTTTCCCGCACTTTGTCGAATTTAAGATATTTTGTGCTAAATGGCGGAAGTTAACGCCGTGATTACTTTCGTCACCAGAGTGTAGAAATTAAATAACATTAAAAAATATAATTAAAATAAAAACAAAATTTGCCGACGAACCCCGTTGGCATCAATTGAATATAAATATTTTTCCATCAGATTGGTGGCGGCCGCCAAGGACCGTAAGGCGCGTTTGGAAGACGCCAGGAACCTGTACCAGTTCCTCGAGGACCACGACGAGGAGGAAGGTGGGGTCGTCGCTTGCCGCCTCGCTTGCAGTGTTGGTGTGGCCCCAGACTGACTGACTGACTGTGTGTGTGTGTGTGTCAGGTTGGGTGACGGAGAAGCAGCGCGTGTGCCGCACGGCGCTGGCGGCCAAGGAGCTGCGCGCGGCGCTGGCGCTGCGGCAGAAGCACGCGGCGCTGCTGCACGAGCTGCGCGCGCGCGACGGCGTGGCGGCGCGCCACCGGGCGCGTGCGCAGAGGTCTTGTACCTTTTATACCTTTTCATTTCTATATATTCTTTGCCCTGGCAACGAGGCGAAGTGCGGCGTTGAGTTACGCATTTCAACACGTGGTGGCTTCAATTAGTAGTGAAGTAGATTTACAAGTTTTCCCTGCCTACCCTGCCGTGTGCGGGATACGGCGTGAAGCTGAGTGATAGCAATATTGAATATATTGTATTAACCAGTGTGTTAACTAACTTAAGAAAGTTAAATTTACAAATTGTATGAAAAGCATCTACTTGTCGTGGTTGTAGGATAACATCTTATCTTACACATAGCAGGGTACGTAAAAGGAACTTGGGAACCTAGTGATTATTAGTAACATTTTGTATCCATAACTGATAATTAAGTTAACATAGATTATTAGTAACATGTCGGCAATTTTTGGAAACGCGGCGTTGAGTTACGCGTGGCAATACCTCAATAATTTCTGCAGAAAATAAAAAATGGAAGTGGCTTGTTGTAGTAGGTTCCCAAGTTCCACATTTCTACACTGCTATGTGCAGAATAAACTGAAATAAAAAATAAATGTACATAAAATGAAAATATATTTTTAAAATATTTGTCTGTCCGACTGCGTGTTCGTTCACGTTAAATTTCATAAAGAATTAACCAAATTAAACGTCTTCAAGGCCACCTTCCTTTTGCTTTTGGCTATGAGCAGGCGAAGTCGCAAACTGATTTCTAGTTTTGAAATAAAACAGTATTAATCATTGTTTTTCTTGTCCGTCGAAGCCAATGTCTGTTCTTCTTCATTCTGGTGTCGAGGCAAAGCGCGGCGTTGAACTCCACCAGTTAACACGCAATGCCTCCAGAATTTGGTAGAAAGTAGAAAACGGAGTGTCTTAACACTAGGCCATGCATATCTTTCTACATGCGAGATTCAGTGTGAAATTTTAAAAATATATCCCTTTCTCTTCCCAGTCTGATAGACGCCAAACACCCAAAGAGCGCTGAGATCGAGCGGCGTTTAGCCTCGCTCAATTCCCAGTGGGAGCTGTTGAGGGAGCTGGCGGCGGCACGAGACAAGCAGCTGGCTGATGCTGCAGAGGCTCACCAGGTCATCCTCATTATTCTGTTTTGTTTTTTGATGTTTGAGTTCTGCCTGTCCAGGATAATTAATTATTTAATATTTTCAATTTCTTGGTGCAGTATTCAGGTGAAGTTCGGCGTTGAGTTCCGTTACTCTACACGCTATTGAGAATGGAGTGTATTAACACTAGGTTCTCAAGTTCCCTCTGCCTACCCTGCCATGTTTTATATATATATATATATATATATATATATATATATATATATATATATATATATATATATACATATATATATATATATATATATACATATATATATATATATATATACATATATATATATATATATATA
Organism: Eueides isabella; assembly: GCA_019049475.1. Lineage (NCBI taxonomy): Eukaryota > Metazoa > Arthropoda > Insecta > Lepidoptera > Nymphalidae > Eueides > Eueides isabella. The sequence continues at coordinate 489,560 of CM032411.1, forward strand.
TATACATATATATATATATATATATATATATATATATATATATATATATATATATATATATATATATAAATATATATATATATATATATATATATATATATATATATATATATATATATATATATAAATATATAAATATATATATATATATATATATATATATAAATATATATATATATATATATATATATATATATATATATATATATATATATATATATATATATATATATATATATATATATATATATATTGTTTGTTTGTGATGTGTAGTTCTACGGCGACGCGAACGAGGCGGAGGCGTGGATGCGCGAGAAGCGCCCGCTGGCGTCGAGCGCGGACTGCGGCTGCGACGCGGCGGGCGCGGCCGCGCTGCTCGCGCGACACCGCATACTGCACGACGAGCTGCGCGCGCATCGCGCTGAGCTCGGTGAGGGGGGAGGGGGGGGGGGGCACGTCCCCGGGGGGGTGATGACGGCGACCCTCGGGGGGATTTGTTCAGCATTTGGGGGGTCTTATAATTTTTTTGATGGATTGTCACGACCCTCGGGAAGATTTGGTTATCACTTTTAGTCATAATTTTTTTTTGTATGTATGGATAGGGGTGTGGATGGTGAAGACCCTCGGGGGTTATTTGGCATTTAGGGTCTTTTTAAGTTTTTTTTTTTATGTTGTACGGATGGTCCGCGACCCTCGCGTGGATTTGTTTAGAGTTTGGGGTCTTATCGTGTTTTTAGTGGATGGTTGGTGTGGATGGTTATGACCATCGAGGGAATTGCTTTATGATTTAGTTTCTTTTTTTTTAATATTAATAATAATAGTTACTTAGAATCTTATACAGTACATACCATATTGTAAGAAGTTTTTTTTTTTTATATTTTATACGAGTGTTGCTTGCTCTAATATATACGAGATATATTCAGAGAAATAAGTAAAAAAACATATTTAATTTTTTCTTTAACAAGGAGTAGTCATAGGGACGTAGTGTTACGTCACTTTGTTCCCCACTCTTTGCCGAATTAACAAGGCATTGTTATTTTAGTGGTGGAACTCAACATCGCACTTTGCTTCCGTTGGAAGAGCGAATAAATAAAAATGAATGAATGACAGACCGAATGAACTAATAATATAATATTTTCAATTCATTTTTACGCCACTCTATACACAATGCCTCAAATTTGACGGAAAGTAGTGAACGGAATGGAGTGTCTTAACACTAGGTTCCCAAGTTCCCTCTGCCCAACCGGCCGTATGCTAGATACTGAAAAAAAAAACCAAATTAACAAAAACAATATATATAATTCCAATAGACCAACTGGATTCCACCGCCCAGCGTCTCCTGCAAGCGAACATAGACGGGCTGAAGCTGCCCCTGGAGGTGGAGCCCAGCGGGCTGGTGGACGAGGAGTGGGTGAACGAGACCCGGCTGGTGCCCACCGACGTGTGGGAGGAGGAGCCGGTGGAGCGCCTCGAGCACAGGACCGTGACTGAGCAGAGGAGTGTGCCGCAGGTATGGAGTTCTCTTTTTTTATAATTAAAAAGGATTTTGTTTCAATATTATTATATTAGAGAGTGGGGAACGGAAGTAGAACGGAGTGTCTTAACACTAGGTTCCCGGGTTCCCTCTACTTACCCTGCCATTTGCGGGATAAAGCGTGAAGCTGAGTATATATTGAGAAGTAATATTTCAGTTAATTTATTAAAACAGTTATTTTATAAACATGTGATTTGAAAATAAAATATTTTACAATTGATATTAATGTCTATATTATTTGTCAGTACATAGAAAGTTAAGTAAAAGGAACCTGGGGACCGAGTAGTAAAACATTCCGTTACCATTTTCCCCACTTTCCATATTTCGAGTGGTGGAACTTAACGCCGCGCTTTGTCTCTTTACCCAGAGTGAGGAAATGAGAATATTATAGATTATATCTGCTTAAGGCGTGTTGTGGCGCGTGTGGATTTGATATCTTCTCATGGAAATAAAATGATTAATATTTCCATTTTCTTCACTTTGATAATAAAAAAGCACAGCATTGAAAGTGGGGAACGGAACACCAGGTTCCCAGGTTCCCTCAGCCTCCTCCACCATGTGCGGGATACAGCGTGAAACTAAAAAAAAAAGAGTGATACATATATTTATTATTAAATGTTCCAGGTGAAGGCCCTATACGCGTTCAGCGGTCAAGGTATATCGATGGCCAAGGGGGAGGTCATGTTCCTGATAAGTAAGACCAACCCGGACTGGTGGTCAGTGCGCAAGGCGGACCGGACTGACGGCTTCGTGCCCGCCAATTACGTCCGCGAGGTTGAACCCCGCGTGGTGCCTGTGAGTCGTTTTTACGGTTTTTTTTTTGGATAAAATTTTTTTTTATTAGTCTAAGTGGGAACCTTGTGTTAAGACAGTCCGTTCCCATTAAAACACTTGTTTAACCAGTTTCAGTGGACTTCTGGCGGTATTGCGTGTTAATTATTGCGGTGCTTAACGCCGCGTTTTGCAAAATTGTTCTGATAAGCAAATATAAAGATTATAATGTAGAAGTGTCTGTGACAGTTAACGGGTTGTGGATTCGATTTATGTTTTCTTTTATTTCTCCGCTCTCCGCAATATTTGAATATAACCAGTTAATTCTCTTATTTTTTTAATATATTATGTTTCTTGTAATATTCCTTATATATCCTATTCAAATATACATTTTACGGCGTTAAGTTCCGCCACCCAATACTATAAATTCGTCGGAAAGTACGGAACACAATGGAGTGATTTAACACGTACCAAGTGCGGGATACAGCGTGAAGCCGAAAAAAAAAAGACAAAATATATATAAATACATTTCCCTCCCTCCAGGTCCAAGTACGTCGTCCAGAAAAAGTGAAAACAGTTCAGCGTGTTCGCAAGACGGTGTTAGTAAAGCAAGTGGTGCCGGTGCGGCGTGGAACGCCGCCAGCGACCGCAGCGCGCCGCACACGAGCGCCCGCCGTGGACAGATACCCCCCTGTGGAAGAGAGGTTGAAGCAGATTCATTCTGAATATGGTGAGTATAGCTGGGGAGTAGGGACGGCGGTAGGAAGAGCTGGAAGTATGTGGGAAGGCTCTCTCTTCTATTGTCGAGAGAGTTTTTTCTTTTTGGCAGTTAGATTTAAAGCTTTTGAATAGGGTAGGAAGTGCTGGAAGTAAGAAAGAAGTCTCTTTCTATTAATAAATATCATATGTGGGAGATAATTTATATTTTTGTCACATTCTGAATTTATTTATAACATTTTTAAAATGCTGTTCCACATCATGTGAAAAAATTGTATATTAATTGAGGTTAGGAAGTAGAAAGGATGGTAGGGAGAGTTGGAAGAAAGTAGGAAAGTTATCTTCCATACTGTACTGATATTCCCATGAAATGTACAGTCCTTTCTGAGTATGGTTACTTAAGTAATGGATTAAAAGAGGGATTAGGACATTTCGTTCCCACGGAGACACTACCGTTCCCATCTTTCCACCACCGTTGTTACCAGAGAGAAGACAACTATCACTTACTTCTCCGCAGACGAGCTCCTCAAGCTGTCGGAAGCTCGCCGCCTCCAGCTCGAGGACGCCATCCAGCTGTACAGCTTCTTCGCGGAGTGCGACGACTTCGACAAGTGGATCCGCGACAAGGAGAAGATGCTGCGAGCTGATGACCCTGATGACAGCGTCGACAATGCGAAACGGAAGTACGAGGTAGGGTCAGGTTCCTTTACTCACTCTCAACTTCAAACTGAGGGAACTTAGGAAGCTAGTGTTAAGATATTTCGTTTTATTCTCCGTTTTCTGCTGAATTTGAGGTATTGGGTGCTTAGTGGCGGCACTCTACGCTACGCTTTGCCTTGGTAACAGAGCAAATTAATTAAAATATTAAATATTTCATTGTTTCGAGAGTGCATTGAACCCACAGCTTGTCGCTTTTGCCGCTGTGTTACAACAGTCCTCGAAAATTATTAATATTAATTGTACTTACTTGTATTTAATTGTACTCACTTGTAGAGGCCTGTCGTGGCGCAGCGGCACAAGAGTGTGACTGTAACCGACAGGTTCTGGGTTCGATCCCCAGTCGAGGAAATGAAATATTTAATATTTTCAATTTAAAATATTTAATGTTTCATTTCTTTGCTCTGGTAATAAGGCAAAGCGCGGCGTTGAGTTCCGCCCCTCAACACGCAATGCCTCAAATTCGGCGGAAAGTGGGGAGAGGAAGTGGAACGGAGTGTCATAATACTAGGTCCTCTGCCTACCCTGCCTGGTGCGGGATACAGCGTGAAGCTGAAAAAAAAAATTGTACTTAATTATTTTCTACATTTTTTTTTTATTTAAATGATTAAATGATCCTTGATTATGTCGTTGCCGCAATAGGTCACCTGGTAGGGATCACTCTTAGTGAAAGGGCTCTTTCCTGGTATTGCAGAAGTTCGTGACGGACCTGTCGGCGGCGTCGCGGCGGCTGGAGGCGGTGGAGGCGCGCGCGGCGCAGCTGGCGGGCAGCGCGCGCGCGCAGGCGGCGCGGGCGGCGGCGCGCGGCCAGCAGCTGCGCCAGCAGTGGGCCCGCCTCGTGCGCCTCAAGCAGCAGAAGGAGAAGAGCCTGGAGGGCGCGTCCAGCGTGGAGCTGTTCCGGCGCACGTGCGACGAGGCGCTGGACTGGATGGCGGAGAAGGAGCAGCAGCTGGCGGCGGCGGGCGCGGGCGGCGGCGACCTGCGCAGCGTGCGCGCGCTGCAGCGCCGGCACGCGCAGCTGGAGCGCGAGCTGCAGCCGCTGCGCGACAAGCTGGACACCGTGTCGCTGCTGGCCGACTCGTGAGTGCCCGCCGTGTGCCATAATTCCATATTTCATAATATCACAATCAAAAAGCTCATATTTTATAATTATTTAACAACATATTCCATAATTCCATATTTCATAATGTCATAGACACATTCCATATTTCATAATGTCATAGACACATTCCATAATTCCATATTTCATAATGTCATAGACACATATCCCTTATTATGACTTATAAACAATTAGTTTGATAACATTATTTATTCATTAGAATTAATAAATTATAGAATGCAACAAATATAATATGCTTACTGTGATGACATGCTGTTCATTTTGTTTAATTAAATATGAAATAATGAATGATATATAAAATGCTGAGTTGTTGCTACAATGTACGGTCACATTGTTCAAATATTATTATACAAATAAATATATACAATTGATTATATGATGTAAAATTTGATTAAAAAAAAAATAAGACATGTCCCGCTGAGTTTCTTTCGCCGGTTGTTCTCGGGTCTGAGGCAGTAACTTTAGTGAACTGGTGGTAAATTGTTTGACGTTCAAAAAACGAAGCTTGTAACTTGTTATTTTGAATAAAAATATTTGAATTTGAATATATATACTAAATATATTTCTATATGTACGTATAGTGAGTGATCTTTGAAAAAATATCAAGATATTACAAAAGTGACACAAAAAAAACTTTAAAAGTTGAGAAAAATTAATAGAAATTTAATATTTACAAAAAACACATTCACCGTCATATAAATCAACATTCACCGTAATTTATATAGAAAGTTGTAATTTTTCTATATTTTATTAGCGGGTTCAGTGAAGTGAACTTACGACCACCCCTGTCTGTTCCCACAGGGTGAAGTCGCAGTACCCCAGCGAGGCGGGCAGCGTTGAGCGCCGCCAGCGCCAGCTGCAGGGCGCGTGGGCGCGCTGCGAGGCGCAGGCGGCGGAGCGCCGCGCGCGCCTCGAGAGCGCCGTGGGCCACCAGCTGTTCGCGGCCGGCGCCGCGCAGCTGCACCACTGGGCGCAGGTTCGATGCCCGCTTGCTTTGTACAAAGAAACAGTGTTTCTATTTCACAGAGAGTTCTCGCTGTGCACGTGTGCACATGGCGGAGTAGACAGAGGGAACTTGGGAACCTGATGTTGAGACGCTCTGTTTCTATTAACACTTTTTCGTTTTTCATTCTATGTCGAATGTTGAGTGGCGTAACTGAACGCCGCGTTTTTTCTTGTTACCACAACGAAGAAATATAAAATATTTCATTTCCTCGATCAGATCGATGCTCCTTTAACACGACAGGCCTCAAATTAAATATATCTAAATCGTATAAAAACGTACGAGGCCTATCGTGGCGCAGCGGAACAAGAGTGTGATTGTAACCGATAGGTTCTGGGTTCGATCCCCAGTCGAGGAAAAGAAATATTAAATATTTTCAATTTAAATATTTAATGTTTCATTTCTTCGCTCTGGTAATAAGGCAAAGCGCGGCGTTGAGTTCCGCCACTGAACACGCAATGCCTCAAATTCGGCGGAAAGTGGGGAACGAAAGTGGAACGGAGTGTCATAACACTAGGTTTCACTTCCGTTCCCTCTGCCTACCCTGCCACGTGCGGGATACAGCGTGAAGCTGAAAAAAAAAAAAGTATAAAAACGTACGTATGGCTTAGATGATCAGAGCGCTTGGACGGTTTCCAAGAGGCGCGGGTTCAACTCCTGCTTCGTTCAAAATTTTTATACGCCTATTTATATTTAATATTTATCCAAATGATGTTTTTATTGTTTAAACAGAAAGTGAAAGAACAGATAGGCCAGGAAGTGTGCGCCAAGGACGTGGCCACCGCGGAGGCGCTCCTCAAGCAGCACCAGGAGCTCCAGGACGACATGAAGGCCCACGAGGACGAGTGAGTGGCGAAATTGCTGTTAATATTTAAATGTTTGGGGAACTTGGGAACCCATATATAAGTTATTGGGGAACTTGGGAACCTAGTTTTAAGATTTACGTTGCACACCTTCCGCTGAATTGAAAAAAGCGAAGGAGTGAATATATTACATATTTCATTTCCACAAGTGGGCATCAAACCCACAACCTATGTAGTTTCACGCTGTATCCCGCTTATGTCGGGTTACGTAGAGAGTATTTGGATATCGATTCTTTGTACGCTTTGATTCTCTTAAGACACATCCGTTTTCCACCTTTTTTTAAATCTGGAATTGGTGAAACTAGTTTTTATACCTGGTTTCCAGAGCGAGGAAATTAATTATTAATTATTTCATTTCATTGAGTGGAAATCGAACTTGCGACCTGTCATCTTAACAGTTTTTGTGCCCTTAAAATACCCACATGCCCTTTTTACGTCCCCTGTATACCCCGCCTCACGTACCTTCACGTCGCGTACCGTCATATTTTTTCTAAGGATGTGAAGAGGTTATTTTGATGTACTAGATTCGATTCTGGATGAGGCAATTAAAATACATACAAACATCTATAAATCTTTATCTCCGACTCTTTAAATCAATTTATATATCAATTTCAGATTCAAAGAAGTGATAGGGTTAGGCAATCAGCTGGTGGCGTCGAACCCCGCACTCACCGACGTGGCGGACACCACCGCCATGCTGACCACTGAGCAGGCGGCGCTTGTTAAAGGTACCTTGTTCTTACTATGGCCGGAGTTGTTCCTGAGATTAGCTCGTTCAAACAAACGTATTTTGTTTGCCTGTCGTGGTGCAGCGGCACAAGCGTGTGACTGTAACCGACAGGTTGTGGGTTCGATACACACGAGAAGAAATGAAATATTTAATATTTTCAATTTAAATATTTAATGTTTTCATTTCTTTGCTCTGGTACAAGGTAAAACGCGGCGTTGGGTTCCGCCACTCAACACGCGATGCCTCAAATTCGGCGGAAAGTGGGGAACGGAAGTGGAACGGAGTGTCTTAGCACTGGGTTCCCGGGTTCCCTCTGCCTGCCCTGCCTCGTGCGGGATACAGCGTGAAGCTAAAAAGAAAAAAAGGTCTGTCGTGGCGCTGTGGTATTAGCTTGATATAGGTCGTGGGTTCCTTACTTGAGGAAATGAAATATTTAATTTTAATTACCTGGGTCTGGTAACAAAGCAAAACGCGGCGTTGAGTTTCGTCACTTCACTCTCTAAATGCCTCAAATTCGATAAAAAATAAGGTGTTTTCTCCAACACTAGGTTCCTAAGTTCAGGAACGTCGCAGTAATTTTTAAATTAAAAATTTGTTAAATTAAAAAACTAAATATCTATATTTGAGAAATGGAGTCATTAAAAATATAGTTATTACTATTTTTTTAATTTTAAATTAACTTGTCTATTGATTTGTAAGATTATTCTGTATAATTATGACGTTGTTCAGAGTGGCAGGCCAAGGAGCAGCACCTGCGCCAGGTGCTGCAGCTGCAGAGCTTCAACCGCGAGGCCGACCAGATCGACGCCTCGTCCGGCGCGCACGAGGCCTTCCTGGACTACGCGCACTGCGGGGTGAGTCATATGACAACACGATACGTGGTTTTTTTTTTCTAGAGACGATTTTTTTTGCTGTTAGTATTTATTTATGGTGATTATTAACATACATAGACAAATATTATTTCGGTATTTTTTTATTATTATTATTATTATGTTCCTCAGCTTTTAAGTTCTCGGGTTCAAAAGAACCCGGTCCTGTGGAAGGCTTGCGCGGGGACACAGGTCCAACACGTGGAGGCCCCTTCGAGAATATTAAAATAATTTGCTGTGACGCATTAGCCGGGATCCATCTCTGAGTAACCAGAGGCAATTGCCCAAAGATGGTCTCCGGATAATGCGTAGAAACTATATAAAATATGAAAAACTAAATTGGAACTATGGAATGTAGTCTGGATGGATCGGGAACTGGGCTATTGAAGGATACTATCAGACGTCCTATCCTTTTACACATCTCAAATTGAATGATTGGCGGACGGTGACTCGCCTCCCACTAGATGGGCCCCCACAAAGCGGCGTAACGCCTCGGGCGCAACATCGGCGTGGTCGGCTGAGGGTGTGGAGAGGTGTGCACCGGTTTCACCATCACGAGAAACTCGTGAGCGGGTTTCCCTTTTGAGCACTTCCACCCTTTCGAGCATATAGCTCTTGCGCTCCACTCTGCCGGCCAATAAAGGCAAGCCAGAGGCGGGGGAAGTATTACAATTCCCCTCTGGAGGACTCAGGTCTGTGGGGTCGCCACTCCCCAACAGCTCGACACAAGCTGCTCTGCGGGTTTATTATTATTATTATTAGAAGAACGATAACCTTTCAATTTTTCAATTTATACAATTTAATTTAAGTGAAGAGATGAGAACAGTTCCCTGACTGACAACACGTGTCCACAGTCATCCGTGGACGAGGCGGAGGCGCTGCTGAAGCGGCACGAGGAGCTGGAGGCGCGGCTGCTGGCGCAGGACGAGCGCCTCGCCGCCTTCGCGCAGCGCGCCGACGCGCTGGTGCACGTGCGCCCCGCGCACTACGCCGCGGACCAGTGAGTACACGTGCGCTACACGTGCGCTGTACGTGCGCTGCACGTGCGCACTTGGTGCTGCCCACTTGGATTCTAGTCTTATAATTTCGATTGTTGAACTAATTATTTTAAATGGATGTAACTTTTTTATTTGTCAACTCACTCAGCTTCACGCTGTATCCCGCACATAGCAGGGTATGCAGGGGGAACTTGAGAACCTAGTGTTAAGACACTCCGTTCCACTTCAGTTCCCCACTTTACACCGAATTGAGGAATTGCGTGTTGAGTGGCGGAACTTAACGCCGCGCTTTGCCTTATTACCAGGTCGAAGAAATGAAACATTAAATATTTAAATTGAAAATATTAAATATTTCATTTCTTCGAGTGTGTATCGAACCCACAACCTGTCGTTTACAGTCACACGCTTGTGCCGCTGCGCCACGACAGGCCTCGATAATATTAATAGATTTAAATAAAATAAACTGCTTGTTGAAAAGAGATTGCCAAAATGTAATAATGGAAACTGCATTTAAATCTGGTTAAGAGAATGAATTGCTCAATACTTTTAGTTTTAATTTCGATAATAACACTTTCGCGTTCTGTGTTGAGTTCCAACACTCAACGCAGAATGTCTCAAAAACTGCGAAAGGAAAGTGACTTAACACAAGGTTCCCAACTTCCCTCTGTGTACCCTGCCATATGTGGTACAGGTGAAGCTGTACATTTGTTTTATATTACAGTATTGCAGCGAGGTGTTCGGCGGTGTTGCAGAGGAGAGACAATGTGCGTCACCTGACCGCCGAGCGGAGACGTGCGCTGTTGGCTAGCCTGGCGCACCAACAGGTCAGGATAGATGCGGTTTTGTTTTTTGTTCACCCTGTATAATATCACCCTGTATAATATATGTTGAACGTTTGGTTTCTATTGAGGTGTTGTTTTTGCGTGGTGGAACTCAACGCCGCGTATTGTTTCGTTTTGAAAAAATTAAACCTTAGAACTTATTCAAGTGATATTTTCTAAGAAAATATATCTTTATACAAGAAGATAATGTTTATGGATATATTTTGATTTCCTGAATTTGTTAGATAATAGTGCATTCTGCAGCGTTGAGTTGCGCATTATGTTGAAAGTTGAGTTACAGTGAAAATATATATTTTTCTTTTATTTATTATAATATATATGTATGTAAGTATTTTAAAATATGTTTTTCTGTGTTTCAGTTTGTCGCTGCATCTGAGGAGCTGCAGACGTGGATCCAGGACAAGACGAGAACTGCCAAAGATCAAAGTTACAGGTTCATATCTTGGTGTATGTCTCTTTGGTTCAGTAGTGGGAGTGGGGACTGCTGAGGCACCAGTTGAGAGTTCGATCCTCACTTGGGGAAATTAAATGTTTAACATTTTAATTTTATTCGCTCTGGTAACGAGGTAAAGTGCGGCGTTAAACTATGTCAATGAACAGGCAATGGCTTAAATTCGGTGGAAAAAATGAATGTTTTAAAAGTTGCCCGGACTACTTTGAAATTTGCGGGATACAGCGTGAAGAAAAAAAAACAACGTTATCATACGTTGAAAATATCCCGCAAACTGAAGAGGGAACATGGGAACCTAGTGTTAAGTCACTACGTTCGTATTAAACCACTTCCATTCGCCACTTTCCACCGAATTCTGGTAACATGATGTGTTCAGTAGCGGAATTAAACGCCGATAAATATTGACATTTATTTAAATAATGTTTTTTTGTTTTTATATTTTTCAGAGATTTGGCGAATTTGGAACGCAAATTACAAAAGCACGAGGCATTCGAGAGAGAGCTGCAAGCCAACGAGAAACAACTGAGGAACGTTGAGAGTGTACGTATGAAGGGTTTATTATTTTACTATCACGCTGTATCCCGCACGTGGCAAAGTAGGCAGAGGGAACTTGGGAACCTAGTTTAATTCCCACACCTGACTGGACTTAACCTATATGCTACGGTTAATGGTTTGGTTCCCGGTTTTTATATACATTACCAAGCTTTGGTGAGGGCAATGTGCGGCGTTGAGCACCGCCAATTAACACGCAATGCCTTAAAATCGGTTTAAAGTGGGGAATAGAACAAAATGTTCTTTCAAAAAGTTCTTTCTGCAATCACTGCCATGAGCGGGATACAGCGTGAAAATGAAATATACTTGTCACATCACTATTATTTTGTTAAATAATAAAAAATATAAAAATAAAATAAAATAAAGTAAATGACTTTTTGTGTCCAGATCGGTCAGTCCCTGCAGAAGTCGGACGCGGCTCGCGAGGCGGAAGTGACCTCGCACCTGCAGGCGCTGCAGCAGTCCTGGGCGGGGCTGGTGACCGCGTCCCGGGACAAGGGGGGCAAGCTGCGCCAGGCGTCCCAGCAGAGGCAGCACAGGCGGTGAGAACCTGCACCTACCTCCCCCCTACCTCCCCTATAGGAGAGGTCTGGGGTTCATATTTAGATATATCTTTTTATATAATAGAAATATTTAATATTTTCGATCTTTAGTTCTGGTAACGAGGCGTTGAGTTACGTAAATTAACACGTAATGCTTCCAAAATTTTATGAAATGTGACTGAATAGTCTCTTGACACTAGGTTCCCAAGTTCCCTCTGTCTACTGATTAATAAAAGTGAAACTTAACTAACTTAATTATTTATATTGTTTTGTAGTGCCATCGAAGATGCCAAAGCGCGTTTGGCGGAGTTGAACCGCGCATTGAGCAGCCAGGAGCTCGGAGCTGACTTACGCTCTTGCAAGCGTCTGCTCATACAACATCAGGTAAGCTAACTTTTCACGCTGTATCCCGCAATAAGCATAGGCGGATAGGCGAAGGGAACCCGGTAACTCAGTGTTAAGTCACTTAGGTTCCCCAGGCATTATCGAATTCTATAGGCACTGAGTCTGAGACTGTTGAATTCCGGCACTCAACACGCAATGCTTCAAATTCGGCGGAAAGTGGGGAACGGAAGTGGGACGGAGTGTTTTAACACAAGGTTCCCGGGTTCCGGGTTCTGCCTACCCTGCCTGCGGGATACAGCGTGAAGCTAAGAAAGAAATATAAATTTATTGTCCGAGGATACAATGATATTCAAAATTTGATATTGCACAATACTTTTACTTAATAAATATAAACAAATTACCTTTTATATAGCACTAACGTATGGCTTCGCCCGCTTAAACTTATACATACAGAATGTTTACATAAATTGTAAACATTCTGTATGTATTGTTATTCTTATATATAAACTATATTACTGGAAAGTTACATCTAAATCAGTTCAGTAGTTTTTGGTGTGAATGTGGAACAAACATACATACACGTAAACTTTCACATATATAATATTAGTAGCATAGGCCTGTAGTGGCGTTGGGGCGTAAGTGCGCGACTGTACACGCGGCAGGATGTAGGTTTGACTCCCAATTGAAGAAATGAAATATTTAATATTTTCCCCGCTCTGGTAACATGGCGTTTAATTCTGCACCTCATTATAGGTAATAATACAAATTGGTGGTAGTGGGGAATGAAACGGAGTACTCTTAGCACTAGGTTCCCAAGTTCCCTCTGTGTCTGTCTGTGTCTGTGCGCGGGATAGAGCGTGATACAACACTTTCACGCACGCAGGCTCTGGAGCAAGAGCTGAACCAGTGCGAGCAGCGGGCGTCGTCGCTGGCGGCGCAGGGCGGGGACCTGGTGTCGGGCGGACACTTCGACGCGGCCGCCATCGAGCGGGACTGCGCCGCGCTGCTGGAGCAGGCCAGGGCGCTGCGCCCCCGCGCGGTCGAGCGCCGCGCCGCGCTGGAGGCGAGCTTGCAGTGAGTATTCCTATACTGTGGCGAGGTGGACCGTTTTTTGCTGGTTTAATGCTTTTGTTTTTTATAGAAATTATGTTAGGTTTATCAGAATTAATTTCCATTTTTTAAAAACAATAAGTAAAAAGGCCTAAAATATAATTAATCAAACATATTTTGTGATATCGTCAAACAATCATAAACAAAAATTACACTTTATATGTGTGTGTGACACATTTTCTTTATTAATTGTCACAGAGTACACAAATTGTCTCACTTTCAACATTAAATATCACAGAGAACACAAACTGTCACACTTTATATTACATGTCACAGAGTATACAAATTGTCACACTTTCTACATTGAATGTCACAGAGTATACAAATTGTCACACTTTCTACATTAAATGTCACAGAGTACACAAATTGTCACACTTTCTACATTGAATGTCACAGAGTTGTATACTCTGTCACACTTTATATAACATGTCACAGAGTACACAAACTATGACACTTTCTACATTACATGTCAAAGAGTACGCAAACTGTCACACTTTCTACATTAAATGTCATAGGGTACACAAAATGTCACACTTTATATAACCTGCCACAGAGTACACAAACTATGACACTTTCTTCATTACATGTCACAGAGTACACAAACTGTCACATTTTCTTCATTACATGTAACAGAGTACACAAACTGTCACACTTTCTTCATTACGTGTCACAGAGTACACAAACTGTCACATTTTCTTCATTACATGTAACAGAGTGCATACACTGTGACACTTTACGTAACCGATGGCGCAGAGTGCACAAGTTCGCGGCGGAGGTGTCGTCGGAGCTGGCGTGGGTGTCGGAGCGCGCGGGCGCGGCGCGCGGGGCGGCGCTGCCCGCGGACCTGCACGCCGCGCAGGCCGCGCAGAAGCGGCACGCCAAGCTGCGCGCCGAGCTGTGCGCGCGCGCGCCGCACGTGCGCGGCGTGCTGGAGCGCGGCCGGCACGTGCAGGACGGGCACCCGCAGGCGGAGCGGGTGAGTTGTTCATTTCAGGCATTCATTGTGATATATTTTATTTGTAATTGTTCTCGAGCGGGAATCGAACCCACCTGTATGTTTACACTTACACGCTTGTGTAACAACAGGCCTCAAAGAAGTAGATATTGTCTATGTCCTTTAAGGACGTTCATAGAAGTAAATGTGTTGGTGGTTTCTTTTAGTATTTCACCATGAATTTAATTATAATTTTAAATTTGGAACGACAAAAGTTTGAAAAAGTAAAAAAAGAACAATAAATGAGTAAATAATTAAGAAATATCTAGTTTTGTTCAATCTGTAATTGTTAAAAAAAAATCAATATCCACAGATAAAAGAACTATGCAAGGAGTTGGAAGAAGAATACTCCTCAGTCTCCCAAGCGGCAGATGAACGAGCAGCTAGCTTGGAAGAGGCCCTCAAATCCCAGCAGTTCCTCCACGACGCCCTCGAGGTGGAGTCCTGGCTGGCGGACAAGGATGCGGCGTTGAGTTCCGCCGATGTCGGCAACGATAGACACAGGGCTACGCAGTTACTCACGAGACATAAGGTTGGTTTTATCAGGTTTTTGGTTGATTTCTTATAAAAAATGCATGATTTAATTAAATTTTCAGATTATATATTTATATATATATTGTATGGAAGTAAATATTTGCTTGTTACTTTGTTTAGCTTCACTTTTTACCTTGTACATGGGCAGAGGGAACCTGGGAACCTAGTATTAAAACATTCTGCATCATCTGCAAAACATTTTCGTTTTCCACTTTTCAAAAATTTCTTTTCCTCAAATACTGATCGAACCATGACCTCTCACATTTACAATCACACGCTTGTCCTCCTGTGTCATGACACACTTAATATTGTCATATTAAGTTATATATATGTATATTAGATATATTAGATATATTAACGCGTGCAACATGTCCGCAGGCCGTGGAGCTGGAGCTGGACACGTACGCGGCCATCATCGAGGAGATGGGGCGGGCGGCGGCGCGCGCGGGGCCGGAACTGCGCGCGCGCCACGCGCAGCTGGGGGCGCGCCTGCAGCACCTGCGGCGCCGGGCCGCGCTGCGCCGCGCCGCACTCGTCGAGAGCGTGTGCAGGTGCGTGCACATCGAACCCACGGCCTATAGCACCACTAAGCCATGATTTAAAATGTTACATTTAAAATAATTGTGTATGTGTGTGTGTTTAACAAAAATCAATCCAGCAGTTCGTAGAATAGCAGGCATTCTTAAGATATTCCATTCCTCATTTTCCGTCTGCGTCTTGAGTGGTGGAACTCAACGCCGCGTCAACGTGCATACGCAGTATGATATTTAAAAGCCTCCCCCTCCACCCCCCAGGCACGAGTACCTGGCGGAGAGCGCGGAGCTGGAGAGCTGGATCCAGGAGCAGTACGCGGCCGCCTCCAGCGAGGACTACGGACAGGATTATGAACATTTACTGGTAAATATACAGAATTAAAGGATGTTTTATGTATGTATATGTGTGAGTTATTTTAATAGTAGGGTCAGCAAATAACATTTATAATCTTTTTTTTTTCATTGTTTATTTAAAAATGTTTTCTTTTCTCTTTTAAATAAATTAAATTATTAATATAAATTAAATATACAATTTACAAGCGGAAATTGAACCTATAACTTTAATGTTTTAATCAGATTCTAAGATCTAAATTCGACGAGCTCCGCCACAGAGTGGAGAGCGGGGCGGAGAGGTTCAACCAGTGCGAGGAGCTGGCGAAGAAGCTGTTGGCCTCCGAGAGTCCATACATAGCCGACATCGAGAAGAGGCAAGAGGCCTTGGGGTGAGAATAAAAAAAAGATTTTTATTTTAGTTTTTTTTATGTTATAATTGATTTTTAGTAAGATATGTTTCTAAGGTTTGTGTTTTTTTTTGACCTAGTACTATGTTTTAACGTTTCACGGAAAAATAGGCAGAGGAGAAGATATATATATTTTTTTCCAAAGTTCATATGAGAACGTATGGTTAATTCGGTCGCAGGGAGTCGTGGCAGCGGCTGGTGGAGCAGATCCAGGCGCGCAACGGGCGGCTGCACGCGGCCGGCGACATCCACCGCTTCCACCGCGACGCGCACGAGCTGCTGGCGCGCGCGAGCACGCGGCGCGCGCAGCTGCGGCCGCCGCGCGCGCCGCGCGACCTGCGCGCCGCCGCCGCGCTGCTGCGCGACCACGACACCGCCGAGAACGACCTGGCCGCCATCGACGCGCAGCTGCAGGTACACGGCATTCATTTAACACTGCTATATCTTTTTTTGTTCTACATGTTACACATTTTAACTTTTTTATTTTTTTATTTATTCATTCATTCATTCAATCATTCATTCATTTAATCATTCATTCTTTCATTCAATCATTCATTCAATCATTAATTAATTAATTCTTTCATTCATTCGTTCATTCATTCAACTATTAATTCATTAAAAAAGACATACAGTTTAACAAATACTTCAAAAATAAGTCAAATATACATTAATTAGTAAAATAGTACAATAACAGCTAGATGTATATATGTGAAATACTTTAGAATGAGCCCCCATGTCCTTCTGTGCGTGCAGGTGCTCCAGGAGGAGGGCGGGCGGCTGCAGCGCCTGTGCCCGGGCGGCAACGAGCAGCAGATAGCGCAGCGCCAGCGCGCGCTGGCGGAGGCCTGGCGCTCCCTGCGCGCCGCCGCCGACCACAGGAAGGGCCTGCTGCACCAGCACGTGCGGCTGCACCAGTTCCTCACTCAGGTCGGCGGGAGAGCTTGTCGGGGTGTTTGGTTATTATAGGATAAGTGGGGAATGGAGGTTGTTAATGGGAATGGTGTGTCTTTACACTGGGTTCCCAGGTTCCCTGGTGCCTTCCTAAATTTACTTTTTTTTTTAACTGTATATGAAATTTTATGTAATACATAATATCCAGCCTCAAATGGACTAGAATAATGATACAAACAAAAACTGACACGTATTAAAAATAAAATTAAGATATTCACAGTTATTTCAGAATAGTTGTGGTTCCCAAATACATATAGTTATTTACATAATAACATTACATTAACAAACATTTTTTAAAAATATTGTCTGTCTGTTTGTCCGAAACAGCTGATCCGATTGTTATGAAACTTTCACTAAATAATAGAAAGTAAATTTTATCTCGGATTTCCCGTGGAATTGGGTTCTACACGGGAAAAACCGCGATTTATACATTTCCTTTTTACTTTAACACGGGTACTGCTAAAAAAAACTGTATATATAAATACAATGTGATATATAACTTCTCCAAAACATCATAAACATCGTTCCACCTCCTCACCAGGTCAGGGACCTGACCTCCTGGTCATCAGCTCTGCGCACGGAGATGTCCCGGGCCGGAGCCGCCGGGGGCGCACGCTCCGCGGCCGCCGCGCAGGCCCAACGAGCCCACCACGAAGCCCTGAAAGCGGAAATCGACGCCCGAGACGAAAGCTTCCGGTCGGCCCTCGAAGCTGGACGAGCCCTCACCGAAGACCCGGACATGTCCGAACAGGTCGAGGCCAAGTGCGACGCGCTGCTGGAGGAGCGGGCGCGGCTGCAGGGCGCGTGGGCGGCGAGGCAGGTGGCCCTGGACCAGCTCATCGACTGGCACTGCTTCCTGCGGGACGCGGCGCTGCTGCACGACCTGTGTGCAGCTCAGGAGGCTGCGTTGAGTATGTCATTTTTGTTCTCTTCTTTTTTCTTGACACGTGGCAGGGTTAGCAGAGGGAACTTGGGAACCTAGTATAGTTTAGAGTAGATGTTCCGTTCCCCAATTTTTTATCTTTTTTTTTTTAGCTTGACTGTAAAAAGATATGGTCGCTTTCGTGGTAAAAGATATGTTAATATGAGTTTACTGTTAGTTAAGTCGTTTATGGTGATGTTTAATTTGGTTTCCAGT
Organism: Eueides isabella; assembly: GCA_019049475.1. NCBI lineage: Eukaryota > Metazoa > Arthropoda > Insecta > Lepidoptera > Nymphalidae > Eueides > Eueides isabella. Next base: position 507,614 of record CM032411.1, read on the forward strand.
TTCACGTTTCATCTTATACATAGCAAGTTAGGACGGGGAAGTTCGGGAACCTAGTGTTAAGGCACTCTGTTCCCTCATTAAGAAAATACCGTTCTGCATTTTATTGTGGTGTTATTGATTATAATTTACAATATAAGGTGGATGGTAAAATGTAATATAGCAATTACTTTTTAAATGTTTTCTTGTGATTTTTTATCTATGCAGTAGAGAACATAAATATATTTAATCTGTACATTCTACATCATGATTTGCTTCTTTTAGAAACGTTTTTATTCTAATTGATATTTGTTGAATTATTTTGACTATGATTTTTTTTTTGTTATACTTTTTCCTTTTTTAGGTATTTTAAGTTAAAGTTGTAATAATAAATAATTAACGTATTTTTTTTTATTGTAGTAGGCTAATAGATACGGTTCTATTATATCAATACGGCGTTTAACTCCGTGTTTGTGGTTTCTAGGCACTGAAATCTCTCCAACATGGAGCGTAGAGGAAGTGGACAATCAGCTAAAGAAACATGAAGCCTTTGAGAAGTTACTCGCGACACAGGTTAAATATATCTCTTTCTCTTTGGAACCTAGTGTTAGGACAATCTGTTCCAATCAAAATACTTCCGTTGCCCATTTCCCGCCGAATTTGAGGCATTGCCTGTTAAGTGGCGGAACTAAACGCCGCGCTTTGCCTTGTGATCGAAGTGTAGAAATTAAAACATTAAAAATTTAGTTTGAAAATATTAACAATTTAATTTTCTCGAGAGTGTATCGAACCCACAACCTGTCATTTACACACACGCTTTAGCCGCTGCGCCACGACAGGCCTCATGAAAAAAAAGATAAAATCTGCAAGTCTAAAAAATAACTTTTTTTTTCTGTCGCTACCAGGATGAGAAACTGACGACACTGAACAATCATGGCGACAAGCTGCTGCAGCAGAACCACGTGGAGAGTCAACGCATCGCTGACGAGCTGCTCAATGTCAACGAACGGAGGAAGAAGGTTCGAACCTGTTGTGAAAAAAACAATATATATGTTTTTTAATAATCTATGGAAAATACTTCATTAAACCATACATCTTTTGAATATTTTATATAACTCCGTTTCACGCTTTATCCCGCACATGGCAGGGTAGGCAGAAGGAACCTGGGAACCTAGTGTTAAGACACTCCGTTCCACTGTCCACTTTCCGCCGCATTTGAGGCATTGCGTATAGTAGTGGCGAAACTCAACGCTGCGCTTTGCCATTTTACCAGAGCGAAGAAATGAAAACATTAAATATTTTAAGTTGAAAAATTAAATGTTTCATTTCCTCAAGTGTGTATCGAACCCACAACCTGTCGGTTACAGTCACACGCTTGTGCCGCTGCGCCGTGAGTAAAATTATCATAATATATATTTAAAAACGTACTCAATTGAAACCCCCTCCGCAGCTGTACGAGACGGCCGCCGCCCGCCGCGGCGCTCTACGCCGCGCGCTCGTCAGAGCTCAGTTCGCCCGCGACGCCGCGGAGGCGAGGGGCTGGGTGGCCGACAAGCTAGCACAGCTGCCCGCGCACCACGGTATGTCTGTCTCTTTCACACTTATTATACACATCATATGTCTGTCTCTTTCACACTCGTCATGGAGCACAGTTTATCTCTCTCTTTCTCACTTGTAATATACATCATATGCCCGTCTCTTTCACTCTCGTCATTTACCACAGTTTTTTTGTCACTTTCTCACTTGTGATATGCATCATATATCTGTCTCTGTCACGCTTGTCATGTACCATGTATAATTGTCTCTTTTACACATACAAGTATAATATACATCATATATCTGTCTCTTTCCTATTTGATTCATATAATATGTGTCTGTCTCTTTCACATTTGAAGTATACATGATATGTCTGTCTTTGTCTAGCACACTTGAGCCTATCTATTGGCTGGTTTGTAATCTTTTTCGCACTGGCAATATCTATCATTTCAATATATCTGTCCTTGTCTAACATTGTTGTCGGCACCTTAGAGCCACCACTAAATTACACAACGTAGAGTTCTCAATTAGGTGTTGTGTATTTAACATTTTAAAATAATACGAATGTTTTTTTTTTTTTATTTCATTACTTTCTCGTTCGTCCCAGGGGAAGTAACGAGCCTCGAGGATAAGATCAAGAAGCTCCAGAAGCACCAGGCGTTCACGGCGGAGCTGGTCGCCAACAAGGCTCGCCTCCAGGAGATCCAGCACCTGGCGGAGCAGCTCACCCCGGATCCCCAAGTGGAGCAGGAGCTCCGGGAGCTGCGCCAGGAGTGGGAGACCTTGGAGAGTGCTACGGAGCAGAGGGGTGAGTGTTAAATTAATGGTTACACGCTGTATCCCGTGTATAAAATATTGAGCGGGATAAGAAGTGTTTAATTTTGGGGAAATTGTATGGCGAAACTTAACGCTACGTTTTGCCTTCTTACCAAAAGGTGGAATGGAAATATTTATTTAACTGCCTATATTGCAGTGAAACGCCCCAAATTGGAGGAAAAATGAGTTGGGAATGTAGTGTCTTAACACTATGTTCCCAAGTTTCCTCTGCCTCTCCATCTCTTTGCTCTGAATTGAACCTGTGACCCTTTTAAGATTTGTATTTAGTTATATATATTTATGCATATATGTGTATTTCAGGTCGTGGTCTGGAAGAAGCCCAAGACATCCTGGAATTCAACCAGCACTTGGATAAGATTGAAGCCTGGATCAGAGACAAGGAGATGATGGTCAGTCGCATTTATATGTCCAAATTGTATTTGAGATCTTAACAAAAATAGTTTTATTTAGTTTCTTATTTACACTCACTCAGCTTCACGCTGTATCCCGCACATGGCAGGGCAGGCAGTGGAAACTTGGAAACCTAGTATTTGTTTCGTTCCCCACTTTCCGCCAAATTTGAAGTATTGCGTGTTGAGTGACGGAACTCAACGCCGCGCATTGCATTGTTATCAGAGCAAAGCAACTTAAAATATTAAATATTTTTATTGAAAATATTAAATATTTCATTTCCTCTCGTGTATATCGAAACCACAACCTGTCGGTTACAGTCACACACTTGTGCCGCTGCGCCACGACACGCCTATTATTGTTTATGTTTATTTAATATGACTTTAACTTGTTTTTTTTTATTATTTTATTTTCCATTTAAAACATCACTTTATCACAAAAATAGTCGAAAACAAAAAACAAAAAGGAAAATCTATGGTCTATCACCTAACTCTTCCACACTAAAATCCCCGGGTTCGATGCCCACCAGGTGCAAGCCAACGACACGGGGCGCGACTACGAACATTGCACGGCGTTGCTCCGCAAGCTGGACGACCTGGACAGCGACATGAAAGTGGATGACAAGCACGTGAGGACCATACAGGCCTTGGCTGACAAGTTGTTGCAGCAGGTGATTGTTTTTAATTTTGGGGAAACTTGGGAACCTAATTTGATAAGATACCCCCTTCCGTCCCCCATTTTCTGCCAGATTTTAGGTTATGCGTGTTGGCTGGCGGAACTGAACGCCGCGTTTTGCTTTGTGTGTTGCTAGTTTTTCATTATTGTAGATTACTATTTTTAATCTTTAAAGAAAGAAAAGATTTTTTTAAGCAAAGTGAACTTTTTAAAGCTGATAATATCATAAAATTTAAATTAAAAAAAAATTATATAATTGTTTGAATGTTTGAATTAAAATATGTCTTTTTATTGTTTAACGATTTCCCTTAAATGAAAAAAAAAAGAATAAAAAATCATTTATAGATTAAAAAAAAGGCAAAATGGAACCCAAATGTATATCAGGTTCCCATTACAGATTAAAAAAATCTCTTTAATAACTTTAATTACCCCCATTTTCGTTTCAGGGTCCCACAGGGGAAGCTATGTCTGCGGCGGCGCGTCGCGACGCCTTCCTAAACAAGTGGCGGGCCCTCACCGGAGCCCTACAGCAGTACAGGGAGCGCCTCACTGCAGCCCTACAGCTACATTCCTTCTATAGGTGCGTAGACTTGTTACTTGTTGGTAGAGGGAACATAGGGAACCTAGTAGTAGAGCAGTCTGTCAGCTTGTTGAATGAATTGCGAAACCTAACACCGCACCTTAGTTGTGTTATTTGAATGGAGAAAAAGAAGATATTGATTTATTTTTCTTAGAGTGGGAATTGAATTCAGGACTGTCACGTTTAACAGACACACTGTTGTGTCTTTGAGGCAGGATAGGCTTCATAATTATATAATTTAATTTACTTCATTCATTTTTTTCAATTTCCGATTTAATGAATTGGTTACTATGTATTATGAACATTGAATTAGTTGTTATACCTATCACTTAGGACTGTCGTGGCGCAGCGGCACAAGCGTGTGACTGTAACCGATATGTTGTGGGTTCGATATACACGAGAGGAAATGAAATATTTAATATTTTCAAATTAAATATTAAACGTTTTAATTTCTTCACTATAGTTACAAGGCACATTCGGCGAAAAGTGGGAAATTGAAGTGGAACGGAGTGTCTTAACACTACGTTACCAAGTTCTCTCTGGCAATCCTGCCATGTGCGGGATACGGCTGGGGTACTTATTACTTCCTTATACAGTAACATATTTTGGGTCAAGCGGCGTATTTTTTTTTTAATTTAACATATTTGTATAAATACAGATAATAGATAATAATAATGGTGTATATGGCAGGGACGTGGAGGAGACGTCGGAGCGCGTGTCGGCGGAGGCGGCGCAGTGCGCGAGCGCGGAGCGCGGGCGCGACCTGCGCGCGGCGCGCGAGCTGCGGCGCCGGCACGCCGCGCGCGCGGCCGAGGCGGGCGCGCTGGGCGCGCTGGGCGGCCGCGTGCGCGCGCTGCGGGCCGCCGGCGACGCGCTGGCCGACAGGTACTCGCTCGGCAGCAGCGGCCCGAATTGTGCTCACAGTGCCCGTAGCGTGCCCGTAGCGTGCCAACGGGCGGCGGAATTATGCTTTTCACGCTCACTAGTGCTTACAGTGCTGACGGGTCGGAGCGTAGGCACCGTCGCTATTTTGACGTTTATTTGACGTTTAACATATCATTCACGGCAATGTCACTATCGTCACTTTTCTCAATGGCGGAAAATGCTTGAATACAAGCATTTTCACAAGCATTATATAATTTTTATCTACACCACATACTATACTCACGTTTATAACACAAAAGATGGTCTGTTAGAATATGTTTAACTAATTTTTCAAACTCGTAAGCGTTGTGAGCATCGTGAGCACATTTCAGACCAGACCCATCCTATATAGCTGATAATGAAGTATTGTAGCGTGTGACGTCACAAGTACATCACCCCCTCCCCCCCTCCCCCCGCAGCCACCCGGAGCACGCCTCGCAGATCTCGTCGCGGCTGCAGCAGCTGTGCGCGGGCTGGGAGCGCCTGCAGGAGCTGGCGGCGCAGCGCTCGGCCGCGCTGGACGACGCTATCGCGGGGCACAGGTTCGAGGAGAGCCTCAAGGTACCTCTTGGACATCATTGGTCAATTTAAATTGTTATATATATATATATATATATATATATATATATATATATATATATATATATATATATATATATATATATATATATATATATATATATATATATATATATATACATATATATATATATATATATACATATATACATATATACATATATACATATATACATATATACATATATACATATATACATATATACATATATACATATATACATATATACATATATACATATATACATATATACATATATACATATATACATATATACATATATACATATATACATATATACATATATACATATATACATATATACATATATACATATATACATATATACATATATACATATATACATATATACATATATACATATATACATATATACATATATACATATATACATATATACATATATATATATATATATATATATATATATATATATATATATATATATATATATATATATATATATATATATATATATATATATATATATATATATATATATATATATATATATATATATATATGTATATATTTTTTTTGTATTAATAATTGTTATTATTTACGTTTTTTTATCTGTTTCCAGGAATTAGAGTTGTGGGTGTCAGAAGCTGTCAAACGCATGGAGGGCGCCGAGCCCGAGAGTGTGGCTGACGCTGTGGCACAGCTGGAGCAGCACCACGAGAGGAAGGTACGTTGAGGGGAGTGGAGGGGGAGTCCACCCCGGACTTGCTTGAGGGGGGAGGGGGACTTTGGTGGTTAATGATCTATTGGATAAGTGACTTGACCAAAAAATAAGTGAATATTTATTTTGTTACGCGTTTCAACCCACACAAGGCAAGGAAGACGAAGAGAAGAGGGAACTTGGGAACCTAGTGTTATAACACTCCGTTCCGTTTCCCATTTTAGGTCGAACTTGAAGCATTGCGTGTTGAGTGGTGGAACTCAACGCCGCGTTTTGCCTTGTGACTAGAGCAAAGAAATGAAACTATTATTTAACACATGTATATTCTGCCAGGCGGAAATCGATGGACGTCAAAAAGCAATAGCCTCTCTACAAAAGGAGGCGGAACAGGCCCAGGACCCGGAGAAGGTGAAGAGAGTGGAGAAGCTGTCCACTACCCTGGACCAGGCCTGGCTGCAGAGGAAACAGTATCTTACTCAGGTAAGTCTCAGGCTAATATCTCAGACACTTCTCCGCTGGTATTACTTGTTAAATGGCGGAACTCAACGTTGCATTCTACCTCATTACTAGAACGAGGAAATAAAAATATGTAATATTTCTTACAATTGCTATATATATATTTTTTAATGTTGCTAGGCGCATGAGCTGCAACTCCTCAAGGAACAGGCTCGCCAAGTGGAGGACTGGCTCGCGGCCAAGGAGGCCTTCCTCAATAACGACGACTTGGGAGAAAATCTGGATGGTACGTGTTTGTTTTGGATTATTTTTTATAATAGGTTCCCGCTATATCCCCCACGTGGAAGTGTAGAAAGTAGGAATTTGTGTTAAGACGCTCCGTTTCATTACTCTGAATTTGAGGTATTGTGTGTTGAATGGCGGAACTCAACGCTGCGCTGAACGTTGATCTGATTGTAAGTGCGAGTTGTCTTTTAATTTGATTATCAGGCAGAGATTTCTCCTCGATCTACTATAAAGATAAAACGCAGCGTTTAATTCCGCTAATCATCGATGCATAGGAATATCTTAACACCAATTTCCCTCTCCTTATCCCGTCATATGCGGGCAACACTTCCCAATAACATTTCTTTTAATATTTTCAAATATTTCCAACCCCTCAGCCGTGGAGACCCTGATCCGGAAGCACCTGGAGTTCAGCAAGCTCCTGGAGTCGCAGCTGGGCAGGGTGCTGGAGCTGCAGCAGTTCGCGGAGGGCGTGGTGCGCGGGGGACACCACCACGCCGCGTACATCGAGCGGAGGGTGGCGGCGGCGCGCGGGCGCGCGGACCTGCTGAAGGTGAGGCCGGTCGGGAGTTCGATGCTGACTTGCTGGTCTTGGGATAAGGGCGGATTCACAAGTACTAGATGCCTGCCCGTGCAGTTATTTATCTGTGATATGTTATATGTCATCTAGTGATAGGCATAGCGCGGTGTTGAGTTCCGACACTCGATGGTAAGTGGGTAACGATACGATAAGCAAGTACCGTTCGTTCGTTCTCCGTTATCTGTGGTATACGGCGTGAAGCTAATTTTTTTTCTCTGTGGTGATGGGGGCTTTTAGTATAACTGGAGGTGACGTCACTTCTGGAGTTCTGGTAAAAACTTGAGTCTTTTTATGGTCCAAAATTTCAGTAAACTTCGTACATAGGGTTAATTATAGTCATTACTATGTACCCCAGATTTTTGTAACATCCGAATCATGGCTTACGGCCATTGTTTATTTTTTATTCCTCCTTTCTTCCTTTGCCGTAAATGCCAAACATTTTGAATCTGTGCCATTAATGGTTGTCGCAGCGCAAGTGTACAGCCGTATAACTGAAAACGTAAGAGGTTGTGGATTCGATTCCTCCTGGGGGTATTGAAATATTTAGTAATTTCCTTTCAACCCTTTGGAAATCACTCGTTTCCGTTCTTCATGAATTCAGTGATAAGTTTTATTAAGAGAAAGGCACTTTTGTTCACTTAAGTACTCCTAATATAAGTATATAACATTGTGTTAAAAGGCTATAAATATTAGTTGCAGCGTTAAGTTACAATACTTACAAATTCATGCTTTCAGAATTTGTGCAGATGGGGAACAGACATGTCTCAAAAGAAACAGCGTCTTAACTCTAGGGTTCCCAAATACCCTCATTCCCGTATGGATACAGCAAAAATCTAAACATGACTATAACATATTTTATTTCTGGCAGTTCCAACATTAGGTCCCCCAAGCTCCAACATTAGGTTCCCCAAGCTCCAACATTAGGTTCCCTCTTCTGATGTGTAGAGAAATGTTTAATATTTATATTGGTTGTTCCAGGAGCGGTGTCTCCAGCGCGGCGTCCGCCTGGAGCAGTCCAAGCAGCTGCACCAGTTCCTGAGGGACCTCACCCACGAGCGCGAGTGGATCGAGCTCAAGATGCAGATCGCCACTGACACTAATTATAGGTTCGTTTTCTATATTTTTTTTTGTCTATGGTTTTTTTTAATCTGTGGCAGTAATAAAAAAAAATGTCCTCATTTTTTTTTTAGTAATAACTGTTTGTTATTGTGGTTTTATTTTGGTGTGAGGTCTATTGTAGCATATTTTGAAGTCGATGCGGGTTCGATTTCCGCTCGAGGAATGATTTTCGCTTTGGTGACAGGAAAAAGTTGTGTAAATGAAATATATACGACTAATATTTTAGTTAAAGAATGATAGAGCACGGCGTTGAGTTCCGGTGCTCGACGCGTAATGCCAATAAATGTTGTATTTATAATTTTTCATTAACAATCTAGTACGTAATTAATAATGAATTATTAAAGGTAAGTAGGATTATTCTAACAAGGTTCCCATGTTCCCTTTGCATTCCCAAGTACCCTACCATGTTCAAGACATAGCTAAAACAAAAACCTATCAATAAAAAAATAATTAACCATTTTTTTTTCTATAAAACAGAGAACTATCGAATCTACAGAGTAAAATACAAAAGCACTCCGCATTCGAATCTGAACTCGCCGCGAACAAGAAGCGTATAGACGACGTCGCGGCCACCGGGGAGGATCTCATTGGTTAGTAAACACACAGCTTCACGCGTTATCACGCAATACAGCGGGATAACGCGTGAGTGACACACATCCGTTCGTGGGAAACGAAGTATTTTTTTTTTCCCTAAATTGGATATGAACCCGCAATGTATGTTATTTACTAATAATATATAAAACCAATGAAAAAAGAATGGAGAATATTTTTTTTACTGTACGTTTGTACGCGTAATCTCAGAAACGGCTAATCCGATTCAAAAGCAGTTTTCACTATTATAAGTTGACGTTCTTACTTTAACTTTTAGGCCGTGGTCCGAATGGTGCTCACATTGCTCACGACGCTTACACTGCTAACGTGCGGTCCGATATTAGTGAGCGCGCCAACGTCTGTTAGCATTACTAATAATACGGACCACTTGTCAGCGTGCTTACGGCTTTGACAAGTTTCGCAAGTACCTAATAGACCACTTTTGTGATACAAATATGAGTGGAGTATGTGCTATAGCCGATGAAGATTATAAAATGGTTGGATTCAAGCATTTTTCGCAATTGAGGAAAGTGACGATAGTGATATTGACGTGAAGAATATATTAAACGTCAAAATAACGTCATTGCTCACGGCGCTGACGCTCCGACCCGTCAGCACTGTCAGCACTAGTCAGCGACGTCACAAGTGACGTCATACTATTCACAACGCTAATTGTGAGCGATAAAAGCACAATACGGACCGAGCGTTGGCGCGCTATGAGCTCTGTGAGCGCTTTACGGACCACGGCCTTAGTATTTGTGTATTTAAATTGGATAATAAACAAAAAAGTTACGTCAATTAAAATTATTTTCTTTGACAAAATTATTACAATTAGTAAATAAAATAGTTTAATTCAAGCGGGCGAAGCCGCGAACGGATCGCTAATAAATATATATATTTTTAAAAAATTGTGTTTTTTATCTGTACAGAGGCGAAACACTACGCGTCTCAGGAAATAGCCAGGCACGTCGAGGACCTGGAGAACCTGTGGAGAGAGCTGATGGTGAGGAACTGCCTTTTTTTATTTTTCATAACGTTTATTTTTTATCTGTCGTTTTGTTGTTATCTATGGTTTTATTGACTGTATTTTAGAAAACGTGTTTTTTTTTTATTTGAGAGTTTATTATGGAACCTTGTGGTAAGACATTAGGTTCCCAACGTTCTATTCAATTTATGTTTGATTTAGTGTATTCTGAACATGGCAGAGTATGGAGAGGGAACTTGGGAACCTAGTGCTAAGACAATTCTTCTCCAAATTTACTTTTGTTAGCGTGTAATATATATATTGTTTATTTTCCCGCAGTCCGCAGCTAAACTCCGCCGTGAAAGACTACAAGAGGCGTACCAGGCGCGTGTTTACTTAAGAGGCCTGGATGATTTCACGGTGTGGTTAGACGATGTGGAGGCCACGCTGTTGAGCGAGGATCATGGTGAGATGTTGTTTGTTAAAAAGTATAGGGAACCTGGGAACCTAGTGTTGGGACACCCCGTTTACCACCTCGCGTCCGCCCCGCAGGCCGGGACCTGTCGTCGGCGCAGGCGCTGCTGTCGCGGCACGCGCGGCTGGCGGCGGCGGCGGCGGGCAAGGCGGACGCGGCCACGCAGCTGGCGGACACGGCGCGCCAGCTCGCCGCCGCCGCGCACTTCATGGCCCCCGACCTGCTGGCCAAGGCCGACGAGGCCGTCCAACGGTGAGTGCCGGGCTTTCTACACTTGTTACATTTTCATTTTCTCTGTCCTATATCTTACACATGGACTTGTAACTTCTAGAATATTCTAATATTTTCAATTTAAATATTTAATGTTTCATTTCTTTGCTCTGGTAATAAGGCAAAGCGCGGCGTTGAGTTCCGCCACTCAACACGCAATGCCTCAAATTCGGCGGAAAGTGGGGAACTGAAGTGGAACGGAGTGTCATAAACACTAGGTTTCACTTTCGTTCCCTCTGCCTACCCTGCCTAGTGCGGGATACAGCGTGAAGCTGAAAAAAAAAAAAGAATATTCTATGAAGAGTTTTTAATTTTCTATGAGCTTCTATAGGGAAGAGGCGGATGTTACAAATTTGACCTCTCTTAACTAAAAGTAGTTTTGTTTAATCAAAAAATCTTCTTCATAGCTGTGGTTCTTGGCTAAGTTATATCAAAATCGAATTAGCAGTTTAATAGATACAAGCATTCTGCCAAGATGAGGTTATCCTTCTTTAGGTCTGGAGTTATTTTTATTCTATATTATATAGTATAAAACTAAAATTATTGTTAAATCAATTTATATTTTTTTTATGTTATATTAATATATAAAATTATAACTAAACAAATTTATATTTTTTTTTTTAATGATATAAAATATATTTTTTTTTATAGCTTCACGCTGTATCCCGCACTAGGCAGGGTAGGCATAGGGACCTCGGGAACCTAGTGTAAAAACAATCCGTTCCACTTCCGTTCCCCACTTTCCGCCGAATTTGAGGCATTGCGTGTTGAGTGGAGGAATTCAGTGCTGCGCTTTGCCTTATTACTAGAGCAAGGAAATGAAACATTAAATATTTAAATTGAAAATATTCAATATTTCTTTCCCTCGACTGGGGATCGAACCCAAAACCTGTCGGTTACAGTCACACTCTTGTGCCGCTGCGCCACTACAGGCCTTAACGATTAATTTATTAAATTATAAATATATATATTTTTTTATTTTATATTATATAGTATTAAATAAAAATTATACCTAAATCAATTTATATATTTTTTATTCCATAGTATAAAATAAAAATAATAACTAAATCAATTTATAAATATATTTTTATTCCATATTATATAGTATAATATAAAAATTATAACTAAATCAATTTATATATATTTTTGTAGATATCGTCAACTACAAGAGCCGATACAGATTAGGCGCGATAATTTAGAAGACGCGGCGCTCTTGCATCGCTGGGAGAGAGATGCAGATGAAGAATTTAGCTGGTACACGCTCTTTTATACTCTTTCACGCTGTATCCCGCATATAGCGGGATAGCCAGTGTATGACGTTATGACACTCTGGGTTTTCTTACAATAAAATTAAGATATTGAATGTTGATTGGCGGCGTTAAACGCTTGAGCTTTCTCTTTTTTATCCCTTTCCATTTTCGGCTTTCGGAGGGAACTTGGGAACCTACTGTTAAGTCACTTCGTGCCCATTGAAACACTTTCGTTGCCCACATGCCTTAATGCCTCAAATTTCATCCGTCAGGTTGGCAGAACGTGAGGGGACCCTGCGCTCTGAGGAGTTGGGCGAGTCGCTGGCGGAGACGCAGGCGCTGCTGAAGAAGCACCAGGCCTTGGAGGCTGAGATTGTTGCTAGGTAAGGATTGTTCTTCACCTACTTTCACGCTGTATCCCGCATATAGGAGAAGGGAACCTGGGGAGTGTAAAGACACTTTGTTTCAAGTAAGATATTTTCGTTTTGTACTTTTTGTCGGTGCGTGAAGCATATGTGATTGGCAGCATATGTGATATCTACGTTCTGGTAAATTGCGGTGTTGAACTCCGCCGTTTGTTCGTTGGGAACAAACATATCTCCATGGAATCAGACTGCCCCAACTTTAGGTTCCCGAGCTCATTTTGCCCATCCTTCTACTTGCCTACTTGCGGGACACGTGCGGGATAGAGCGTGAAGCTGAAACAGAATAATACAACACTCTACAAATATACTTGTTACATTGAACAGAGAACCAACGATCCAAGCGGTGTGCACGCGCGCGTCCACGCTGGCGCGCCGCGGGCACTTCGCCGGCGCGCAGCTGGAGGCGCGCGCGCGTGCCCTGCGCGCCGCGCTGCGCGACCTCCTCGAGCGCGCTGCGGCCCGCGTGGCCGCGCTGCGGGAGCGGGCGGACATCTTGCAGGTAATGTGCCAATGAGAGACCTCTTCTAGCGCGCTGCTTGCCTGGTAGCTGGCTGGTCTGGCGAAAAGAGAGGGCAGTGGAGACATAGAGAAGGAAAGAGAGAGAGAGAGGTGTTATATATTGTGAGAGTGAGAGATCTCAAGTGCGCTGCAAGCCTGATGGCCGGTCTGGGAGAGAGGGAGAGTGAGATAGAGATAGAGTGTGGGGAGATCTCTCTATGTAAAGCAAGGCTTATAGACATATCTTATAAGAGCTTAAATGTAAATGCGGATGAGTCTTACTAGAGATAGAGTGAGATGGAGATAGTAGATAGTATAGAGAAAGGAAAGAGAAAGAAATATCTTATAAGACGCATTAACAATTATATAGTAATTAGTCCTAAATAAAAACAAAACGGAGAACGGAGAATAAAATCACTATTTGTTTCCCTTTCCCGATCAGATATCATCAGAGATCCGGGAAGCCCAGGACTGGCTGTCCTCGCGCTCCGCGCTGCTGTCCGGGGCGGAGGCCGCCCGGGACGAGGACTCCGCTCAGGCGCTCACGCGGCGCCTCGAGGCCCAGCAGAGGGAGCTGGCGGGATTCAACACTACCATTGCCAAGATGGAGAAGAATGTGCAGGTTTGTGTTTTCTTTTTATTAGTTTCACGCTGTATCCCTCACGTGTTAGGGTAGGTAAGAGAGTTTTTTAAGTGACGTAACTTAACGCGGTGTTGTGTCTCGTAAACAGAAAGATAATATTAAATATTTTAGATTTTTGATTTAGGATCGAACCAATCCCGTCAGGTCGACAGAGGGAACTTGGGAACCTAATATAAAGACATGTGTGCTCCCCACTTTTTGGTGATTTGAGGCATTGCATGCTAAGTAGCGTAACTCAACGCCGCGGTGTGTAAAATGAAGATAATGCTTGTAATTCTTTGTGTTATCAGGAGCGAGCACACGGTGACCAGCAGATCCAACAGCAGCTCGAGGATCTGAAGACCAGCTACGAGGAGACCAAGCTGCTGTCGGCCAAGAGACAGCAGCGGCTGCAGCAGAGCCTGAAATATTTCAAGTTAGTCATTTTTTTTACCTTTACGCTTTGTTCTCCAATAGTTAAGGAGTCAAAGCAGTGACGGAACTCAACGCCGCGGTTTTTGAATAGTTACTAGCGCGAGAAAATGCACGTATTAAATATTTCATTTGAACCAGTGGTGATCAGAACAGTGATTTATTTTTCTGTTTTGGCTTTGTTCACGGTAATCTCGGAAACGGCTTGACCGATTTAGGTGCAGTTATTACTATTGTATCTTTGCAAGTATTTTTTTTTTAATTTTAAGTCAAATTTATTAAAAAATTTGAAAATTTTATAAAATTGTTATAAATAACAGGTTCTTTTTAGAATTAGCAGAAATTTTACACTTCTTTAAAGTAAAGTATAAAGATATTGTTTTTATTTAAATAATATTCCTATTAGAAAATTATAGAAGTAATGCTGATAAAAAAATAATAATTATACAATTCTAGCGGGCGAAGCCGCGTGCAGCTTGATTCATAATTGAAAAAAAAAATATATTGTAAAGTTTTTGTTATGTCTGTTGCTTTAGAAAATAAATTAAATTATGTCTGTATAGTTCTTTTTTGACGCCATTTTGTTAATATTGTTAAAAAAAAAAACAACTTACCTAATATGTCGTTGAAATTTAGTGTCTTGATTAAAAGGTGTCTGACTGTTACTATTTTTATTTAGTTGGTTTTGGTAACAAAACCAAGCGCGGCGTTAAGAACCGCCGTTCAACGAGTGTCTTCACACGTTAAGTTAATTCCGATTAATATATATATATATATATATATATATATATATATATATATATATATATATATATATATATATATATATATATATATATATGTATATATGTATATATATATATATATATATATATGTATATATATATATATATATATATATATATATATATATATATATATATATATATATATATATATATATATATATGCGCTTATGTTCCAGCTTTGTGCACGCGTGCTCAGAAGTGCAGGAGTGGATCAGCGAGCAGATGGCGGTGGCGGCCAGCGAGGACTACGGCCTGGACGTGGAGCACGTGGAGACCCTCCAGCAGGCCTTCGACTACTTCCTCACTCAGCTGAACGGTGAGGGTTTATTTTTCACGCTCTATCCCGCATTTATCAAGATAGTAGAGGGAACACGTTCCCCTTTTTGTGTTTTAACTTTGGATTTAATTAATCAGAGCTAGGGTTCTTCTTGATTCTCCGTCTTGATTGAAATGGAGTGTCTCTACACCAGGTTCCCAAGTTCCCTCTGCCTAACTTACTAATATTATTTTTTATGCCAACAGCCAACGAAGGCCGCATAGAAGCAGTGTGTGAGTCTGGCATGATCCTGCTAGAAGAGAACACTCCAGAAGCAGACAGAGTGAAACAGAAGATAGAAGATATACGGGGTCTGTGGGATGATCTGAAGGAATTAGCCATTGCTAGACAAGAGGTCAGTGGAATTAACAATATTTTAGTCAATTTTTTTTTCAGATTCAAGCGAGGGAACTTGGGAACCTAGTAGGTGTAATGTCAATCTGTTCCTATTAGGATATTTTCGTTTTCCACTTTCTGTCGTTTGGAGGCATTGAGTGTAACAGAGTGGATCTTAACGCCGCATCTTTTTCCGGAGAAAGTGAAAATATTATTAACATTCCCTGGAGTGGGAATTGAACCCACAACCTATCTGTGTGTTTTGAGTCTAAAATTTCTTATGAACATAAAAACAACACATTTTTAAAATTAAATTTTGACGTATCTTGATGAGAACGTATGGCTTAGTTGTTCAGAGCGCTTGGACGGTTTCCAAGCGTCACGGGTTCAAAGTTCAAAAAAAACGTTTTTTTTTATATCTTAATTTCCAGGCATTAGCCGGAGCCCGTCAAGTCCACGAGTTCGATCGCACAGCGGAGGAGACCCTCGCGTGGGTCGCGGAGAAGGAGGCGGCTCTCCAACTCCTCAGGGCTCTCCATCAGCTCCGCGCCCTCCGCGCTGATCTCCAGGCCATCAGGGAACAGCACCAGCATCTGGCGCAAGAGGCTGACAGGTAGAATTTTGTTATTTATTGTTGGATTATTTCTATCTGTATCTGTATATTTTATAATCTGTCGTTGGTTTTTTTTTTTTTTTAATATAAATAATATTTCATTATATAAATATTGAACTTTTCATATTTTTATAGTACAAATTGCAAAACTTAAATTGGAAGTAGTTAATGCGAAGTTTGAAATAATAAATAAGTAATATATATTTGAGGCCTGTCGTGGCGCAGCGGCACAAGCGTGTGACTGTAACCGACAGGTTGTGGGTTCGATCCCCAGTCGAAGAAATGAAATATTTAATGTTTTCAATTTAAATATTTAATGTTTCATTATTCGCTCTGGTAATAAGGCAAAGCGCGGTGCTGAGTTCCGCCACGCAATGCTTCAAATTCAGCGGAAAGGGGGGAACGGAGTGTCTTAACACTAGGTTCCCGAGTTCCCTCTGCCTACACTGCCTCGTGCGGTACACAGCGTGAAGCTAAATTAATTAATATATATTTATTGTATTCGTCCCATTATTGATCTCCCGAGACTTTTGTCTCCACATTGACTCGCACATTCGTCTTCACATTCATTGACTTATCTTAAAATTGACTCCTACATTTATCTTCACATTGAAACTTATTTGTCTTCACATTAACTCATTTGTCTTCACACTGACTCCCACATTTATCTTCATATTGACTCTCACATTTGTCTTCACATTGACTCATTTGTCTTCACATTGACTCATTTGTCTTCTCATTGACTTATTTGTCTTCACAGTGACTTATTTGTCTTCACATTGACTTCTACATTTGTCTTCACATTGACTTCCACATTTGTCTTCACACTGACTCCCACATTTGTCTTCTCATTGACTTATTTGTCTTCACAGTGACTCCCACATTTATCTTCATATTGACTCTCACATTTGTCTTCACATTGACTCATTTGTCTTTTCATTGACGTATTTGTCTTCACATTGACTTCCACATTTGTCTTCACATTGACTCCCACATTTGTCGTCACATTGACTCCCACGTTGGTGTTCACATTGACTCACACGCACTCTACATTTATTCTCACATTTAATCCCATAATTAACCTCACTCTAACGAAGTGTCATTTGATCCCACATTTAACCTAAACATGACCGAGCAGGCTAGGCCAAGCGTTCCCTGACGCGCGGGAGCACGTGGTGGCCAAGTTGGAGGAGGTGGCGGAGGCGCTCGCGGCGCTGGAGCAGCGCGCCGCCCACTCGGAGCACCAGCTCGAGCTGGCGGATCATTTGCAGGCGTACTTTGACACATATCAAGAACTTATGTAAGTAACATTGTTATTGATGCGTAGCAATTGCAATGGTGATAGTCTTGCCGTAGGGGCAGAAATGAAGTATTTAATATTTCAATTTTCCTGCTTCTGGTAATGGAAAGTTCATTGAAATAAAAAAAAAACCCCGAACAAAAAAATCATATCACAAAATCTTGACGAAGTAGCTAGTAGCTGTTACACGATTGTTTTTTTTTTTTTTTATGTATAAGACACGATACACGATAAATGAGGCCTGTCGTGGCGCAGCTACACAAGCGTGTGACTGTAATCGACAGGTTCTGGGTTCGATCCCCAGTCGAGGAAATGAAATATTTAATATTTTCAATTTAAATATTTAATGTTTCATTTCTTCGCTCTGGTAATAAGGCAAAGCGCGGCGTTGAGCTCCGCCACTCAACACGCGATGCCTCAAATTCGGCGGAAAGTGGGCAACGGAAGTGGAACGGAGTGTCTTAACACTAGGTTCCCTCTGCCTACCCTGCCTCGTGCGGGATACAGCGTGAAGCTGTGTACACGATAAATAAGACTTTCTTAAAAAAATCACTAACTGCTAATATCGTTTTTTAATAAAAAATAAGGGCGGTTTTTTTTTTATTTAGAGCTATAGTGCCACAGACAGACAAACAGTTCAAACTTAGAACCTCCCTCAACAGCCTCGGGGGTTAAAAAATACTTTAAAATGTAACTTTACTAATCCTTAAGTATGTAATAGTTTTTTATATTATTTTTTTTCATTTCCAGGGCATGGACAAATGAAACTCTTGCTCGCGTAACCTCCGCGGAGTTGAGCGCCGACGTAGCGGGCGCGGAGCGGCTCTTAGCGCGGCATAGAGATATTGCGGCCGAAGTTGACGCGAAGGATGACGCGTTCCGCACTTTTTATGCTGACGGTATTTTTTATTTCTTACTATTTATTTTAGTAATTGTATTCAAATTGGTGCGATGGTTTTTTTATGTTGACAGTACAAGTTATTTTCCTTTTTCTACACACATGTATGTCACACAAAGTAGGTTAGGCAGAGGGAACCTGGGGAACCTACTAGTTATAGACATCCCATTAAGAAATTTCCGTTGAATTCTCGTTTCACTGAGTATTATCAGTAACAGAATGGTTCACGGTTCACTCGGGGATTTGCGGGATACAGCGTGAAGACAACAAAAAAATAACTACAGAATGAATGCATGGTTTAATTATGTCTAATGGATATTAGAAGATTTTAAATTTTAAGAATGAAATATATATAATTATATATATATATAGGTGTTGCCATAAGTTTTTTGTTTTTTTTTTTTAATATTTCTCCATAACAATCTTAAATTTAACCCCTTGCATAAAGAGAGGTGGTCTCCGTTTTTCTCCTCTCTTCATGTCTGTCTGTTGCACGGTAACTTCGGAGTTAATAAAATATTTAGCATGCGATTTTTTAATAATAATCCTTGTACATGGAAACAAATGGGGACCGAAGTGGAACGGAGTGTCCTAACACTAGGTTCCCATGTTCCTTCTATTTACCCTGCCATGTGCGGGATACAGCGTGAAACTGAGTATCCCTGTACATCACTGTTGATTTGATTTTGGGTCAGGAGTTTCTCAAATATAACATTTTTGTTACAGGGGAGAAATTGGTCACCGAGGGTCACTTCATGTCACCGGAGGTGGCGACCAGAGTCTCCACTCTCCGCTCGAGAAGGAACGCCCTGGACACGGCATGGACGGCGCGCGCCAAGATATACGAGCAGCACTTGGACGCTCTCCTCTTCTTGAGAGATGCTGATGCCCTGGACCAGTGGATCGCAGCCAGGTAGCGGAGAGTTTGTTTGTTTGTTTGTTTGTTTGTTGGAGCTTATCTCAGGAACATTTAAAGCGTTTTTATATATTATCAGAACGTTTTGAGGCCTGTTGTGGAACAAAATTTAATATTTCAAATTAAATATTTGTTTTTTTTTATTTTTACGCTCGGGTAACGTGATAATGAGCGGCGTTGAGATCCGCCACTTTACGGGGGGAACGGAGTGTCTTAACAATAGGTTCCTAAGTACCCTCGGCTTACCCTGCATGTGCGGGAAGCTAAAATACACAGGTAAAAGTATTTTTTTAACCAACGATGCAGAATAGCTGTCTGTATGTATGTCTGACCACAGTCAGACATACATACAGATGACATACATACAGATGCCGCTGCGCCACGACAGGTCTCTCCATTATATCTCCATATGCCCATTTCATGTCATTATACCCAACTCCTCAGGGTACCGCTGGTCCGCGACGGCAAGTACGGGGAGACCCTCGCCCAGACCGAGGAGCTGATCAATCGACACCGAGACCTGGAGGAGACCATCGACGCCCAACGAGACAAGTTCCTGACGTTGAAGAGGATCACGCTGGTGAGTTCCAACTCCTGGAATTTGAGGTGTTCAGAGAGAGTGTTAAGACAAAATCTATTTTCGTCGGAACTAAACGCCGCGCTTTGTTTATTTACAATGTTGCTCTGTTTTTTATAAAATTTTAATTCGAAAAGTATATTATTCATATATCACTTTGTTTTACTTTTTATTTAAATAAGTTATTACGTGTCCAATTTTAATACCAAATGCGGCGTTAAGTTCCGCTTATTTACACTCGAGGTCCCGAATCCCGAAGTGTCTCTTAATACTAGCTTTTATCCACACCATAATATACATAGGGCATGAACCTCAAGATTAAGTGAACAAAATTATAAATATTCGCGTGGCGTTGAGTTCCGCCAGTTCCCACAGAGAGTAAAAAATGACAAAAAAAAATATATAACTATTTATTCTTTCCATCAACTTCTAGATCGAAAAAGCTTTCAAAGACCAACAAAACGAAGAGGAAGAAGAGCGCAAGAGGCAAGCGGAGAAGCAAGAGGCCGACCGCCTCCAGCAAGTCAAGAGGCGGGAGATGGAGAGGATCACCGAGGAGAGGCGGCGGGAGACGGAGTTCCAGGAGAACCGAGGAGTTGGAGTACTGGAGATGCAGGAGCAGAGACCGGCTATGGTGAGTCTGTAATTAGGAAATTGGCTATAAAACCTTGTATGTGACGGGTTGTCAGTTCGATTCTTAGTCGAGGAAATTAAATATTTTAAATATTTATATATCTTTCTTTTCTTGCTCTGGTTATGCTTCAGTTCGACAAGTGGTGTTAAGAAGTTTCCAAGACATGTGAATAGTAGGAACCTAGTGTTCTTACACTAGGTTCCCAGGTTCCTTGCTATCCCGTAGTGGACATAATGTAGTTGTTTGATAATTAATTTTGATCACAATGCAATTTGGTCGGTATAATTGACTGATCTTGGAATTCTTTATGAATGAGATATTCTTCTCATATTTTAACTCAATTTCCAAACAAATAACGTAACTTAACGTTGCGTTTTATTATTTAACATCATCTTCCAAGTCTTCCAATCACACTTCCCAACCTTTCAGGTGGAGCGTCAGCACAGCGTGGCCTCCTCAGAGGAGGTCATAAGTCCGGCGCCGCAGTTCGAGCGCCTCCCGAAGTCTGACACCAACGTGAAGAGAGCGGAGAGCATGAGTGTGAGTTGGGTCACTAAATGTGACACTAAAAAAGTTAAATAATACACAAGCGTGTAAACGATAAGTTGTGGGTTCAATCCCCACTCGAGAAAATTAAATATTTATTATCTCCGTTCTGGTAACAAGGCAAAGCGCGGCGTTGAGTTCCGCCACACAACACGCAATGCCTCAATTCGGCGGAAATTGGGGAACGAAAGTGGAACGGAGTGTCTTAACACTAGGTTCCCGGGTTCCCTCTGCCTACCCTGCCTCGTGCGGGATACAGCGTGAAGCTAAAAAAAAATATATGTATATATGTATAAATGGTGCTCTATATAATGTTTTAAGTTAAATAAATTATCCTACTAATATTATAAACGTCAAAGTTTGTATGTATGTACGTTTGTTCCACTTTCACACAAAAACTACTGAACAGTTTTAGATGAAACTCTCCAGTAATATAGCTCACACATCAGAATAACTCAAATTACAATTTATGTAAATATTTTCTGTAATTTAACTATGATATACATACACAAGTAAAGTATAAGCAGGCGAAGCCGCGTTCATGTTGGTAGCAATTTAATTATTTAATAATGTTCCCAGGTCGTTAAGACACCGAAGCGCACACCGTCGTTCACGACCCGGCGTCGAACCCAGAGCTTCCGCAGGCACAGACGACCCGATGAGCTGCCACCTGTTGAGATAGAAGGTATTTTATGACATTTTGAATTTTTTTCACGCTGTATCCCGCACGAGGCGGGGTAGGCGGAAGGAACCCAGGAACCTAGTGTTAAGAAACTCCGTTGTACTTCAGTTCCCCACTTTCCGCCAAATTTGAGGCATTGCGTTTTGAGTGGCGGAACTCAACGCCGCGCTTTGCCTTATTACCAGAGCGATGAAATGAAACATTAAATATTTAAATTGAAAATATTAAATATTTCATTTCTTCGAGTGGAGATCGAACCCAGAACCCGTCGGTTACAGTCACACGTTTGTGCCGCTGCGCCACGACAGGCCTCTAAAGGCTTTTTTTTACTATTTTTTAATGTGGCAATACTAATTTTGAAAATAGTTATTTAGAATCTGTATAAAAATTTTTATGTCGCTGGATTAGAACGTGCACCGTTTGGAAGCTGTCCAAGCGACAAATAAGCCATACGTTCGTATCTAGCCTTGTCAAGCTAGCGTTGAAATTCTAATACGCTTGTTACAACGTTATATATGTTACTAAACTTAAATTTAAAAAAAAGTATAAAAATTTTGAACGAAGCGGGATTTGAACCCGCGCCTCTTGAAAACCGTTCAAGCGCTCTGACCAACTAAGCCATCCGTTCTCACCATGCTGCGTCGTTGTTAGCATCTCTGTAGAACAACTCGTAGGAATTATCAATTAGCATTATTAAGATTATTTTTTAAAAATGTTTTCAACATAAATAAATTGTAAAAAGCGTGTAAAATGGCAATGGCTTAGTTGGTCACAGCGCTTGGACGGTTTCCAACAGGCGCGGGTTCAAATCTCGCTTCGTTCGAAATTTTTATACGTTTTTTTTTTTTTAATTTAAGTTTAGTATTTTCTGTCCTAAGTTTTTTTTTTATTGTTGATTATTTTGAATCTTACTTATTGAATGGTAAAAAATTAAAATATATACATTTTTGTTGTAAAAATAAATATATACAGGTATTTTTTTGTATGTCGTAGTTGTATGGCGGAGCTCAACGCTGTTCTTTACCTTGTTTCCAGATTATTATAACTGAATTGACAGCAGAGTAGATAGATGGAATCTGGGTATCTTGTGCGAATATACTGTGGTCTAATTCCAAAAAATAAGTATTTAAATTTCCGTCGAACTTGAAGCATTACCTTTTGAGAAACGGAGCTCAACGCCACGCTTTGCACATTATTATCAGAATAATATCTGTCCGTCTGTCTGCAGGGCCTTGTGCCAATATACTGTGGTGCTATTCCAAAAAACCAATTAGCCATTTTCATTCTTTTTCTTTTTTCTTTTTTTTTCTTTCAGCTTCACGCTGTATCCCGCACTGGGCAGGGTAGGCAGAGGGAACGGAAGTGAAACCAAGTGTTATGACACTCCGTTCCACTTCCGTTCCCCACTTTCCGCCCAATTTGAGGCATTGCGTGTTGAGTGGCGGAACTCAACGCCGCGCTTTGCCTTATAACCAGAGCGAAGAAATGAAACATTAAATATTTCAATTGAAAATTTTTAATATTTCATTTCCTCGACTGGGAATCGAACCCAGAACCTGTCAGTTACAGTCACACTCTTGTGCCGCTGCGACACGACAATTAGCCATTTTAAAAATTTAAATGGTATTTTTTTATTCAATTCAACTAAAATTAATTAAACGGCGGAGTTCGTCGCCATTTTGAAGCATTACGTTTCGAGTGACGGAGCTCAACGCCGCGCTTTGCCCCTCATCATGTCTGTCCGTCTCCCCGCAGGTCACCTGGAGCGGAAGCAGGAGGCGGGCTGCGGCGGCAAGCGCGCCACCGTGCGCTCCTGGCGCGCCTACTACGCGGTGCTGTGCGGGCAGCTGCTGTGCTTCTTCAGGGACGAGATCGACTTTGCCAACTCTAAGGCCGCTGCTCCACCTGTGGCTATACTGAATGTGAGATTTTAAAAATATATACATATATATATGTTTTGGCATCACCCTGTATATCGTTTTTAGTAGGGTAGGTAGAGGGTAAGCTATTATATATATGATGACTTGAGTAATATTTTTAGTGGAGTTTATTAGGTGTTGCGTCTAAAACTGTGGCGGAACTTAACGCCGCGTTAATTTTATTATTAGAGTGAAGTAATAAGAATATTTGGAATTCCCTCCGCGTACTTGAGAAATTGTCCATATATTATTTTTTATAGTAATTCCACAATTGTACCAGACTTTTGTGGACACCATTTGAACTATACAAGATACAGGGTGTTCTATTTGCTTTTTATTGTTACTCAGTACATTTGATAGAAGATGTTCAATAACATAGACATAATAATACAGGGTGTTCCCTTTTGTTTATTTTTTCCATTTTTTTTTCTCATGTGTGTGTGTGTGTGTGTGTGTGCGCAGGCGCACTGCGAGCCCGCCAGCGACTACACGAAGCGCGCGCACGTGTTCCGGCTGCGCTGCGCGGACGGCGCCGAGTACCTGTTCGCGGCCTCCTCGCGCGACCTCATGCGGGAGTGGGTCGCCAAGCTGGGCTTCCACGCGGGGCTGCCCCCGCAGCTGCAGCTCACGCCCTACCGCGCGCCCGGGGACTCCCCCAACGCGGACGTCAAGAGGAGGCTGCAGCAGTGAGTTACTATGTATATATATATATGTCATAGCCTGCCGTGTGCGTGCGGGATGAAGCGTGAAACTGAGTGATCTTAATTTACTTTTTTTTATTCTTATTGGTTTTTTTTTTGTTTTTTTAGTAATGGTTAATTTTTATGTTCATTTAATTAAAGGAATATGTTATGGCATTATTTTTTTATACTGACTGAAAGCGCGACCGTCTAGGTTCGATCTCCAAGCAAAGCGCGGCGTTGGGTTCCACCACTGAACATGCGGTGGAGTCAGAACGTAGTGTCTTATCACTAGGTTCCCAAGCTGTCTCTGACTGCCCTGCCATGAGCGGGATACGACGTGAAGCTGAAATGTTTTTTTTATTTGATAGACATTAAGCAGTTGTCGTAAACATTTTTTTAACTAACCTATTTGTAATATAATATAAATATGTTTTATTTATGTTTAAAAAATATAGCAGTTGCTTTCAACCTTTTTATTGGTTATTTTTTTTATTATTAATGAAATTTCTAAAAACATTCTTTAATTTCTTTCATTCTTAGCTTCACGCTGTATCCCGCACGAGACAGGGTAGGCAGAGGGAACCCGGGAACCTAGTGTAAAGACACTCCGTTCCACTTCCGTTCCCCACTTTCCGCCGAATTTGAGGCATTGTGTGTTGAGTGGCGGAACTCAACGCCGCGCTTTGCCTTATTACCAGAGCGAAGAAATGAAACATTAAATATTTAAATTGAAAATATTAAATATTTCATTTCCTCGACTGTGGATCGAACCCAGAACCTGTTGGTTGCAGTCACACGCTTGTGCCGCTGCGCCACGACAGAGAGTTTAATTTTGTAATCGTCATCTTAACATATTACGATGGTAATGACTTAATTTTTTTTTTAATAGAACATTTCTTTCGCATTTCTTTGAATTGTTTTTTTTTTTTTATTTTGTCCCAGAAACGCGTCATCATCGTCATCAGCCGCGTCCTCTCCGGAGCCTCAGCGTCGAACCCGCACCCAGGCGGAGATACTGCAGGAGCATCGCGACAGCCAGCGAGCGTCAAACACTGTTGAGCAGTCCTCAGTACAAAACGAGAGGCATATAGGTGAGTTACTGCAATCACGATGAGTGGTGAGTTCTTGTTAGTAGATATAGTGCGGCGTTGAGTTACGCTCAACGCTCAGTTTTTTGACATCGAGCCTAACTACTGTCTGACTTTCTTGTTGTCTTGTCTTTTCTGTTTAGAACCAGAGAACTATAACAGAATGGGAGAGAGAGAAGTTAGGTTATTAACGCGGTGTTTGTAGGGTCTATTTAGTATGTAGATTGCGGCGTTAATTTACGCGCAACATTCAGTGTCTCAATGATTGGGCGGTGCGAGAAATATATAATCTGTCCACTCAAACTACTATGCAGGAAAGCTCGTGAAGGAACGAGAGATAATAACCAGGTATAATGCGGAGTTGAGATCCGCGATGTAACATGTAATGTCACGTCAAAAACAGAGTGTCTTAACACTTTATTTTCTCTCCTTATCCTATTTCAATGCGGGATACAACGTGAAGCTAAGAAATATATTAAAATTATAGTTTGTAGTTAATGTATCCTGCATATGGCGTAGATTCCAGAGATAACTTGGGAACCTGTGCCAGAGATAACCTGGGAACCTAGTGTCAAGGCTGTCCGTTCCCATTAACCCTTTTCGTCGTATTAATTATTAATTATTTTGTTTAGAATCATCAGTGTTGCCATCTCTACCGCCGCGACAACCGCCGCCGGTGCTGGAGGACGCTGCTGAGGTAGTTCTCAGGTAATGTTTATTTTTTTTTATTTTACAATTATAAAAAATGTTTTTTTATACATGTTTTATTTTAATCTGTGGTGTTTTTGGAATTTAAATCCACTGAGTAAGGTCATCTTTTTTTTTCTTTTTTTTATAGCTAAATCATTAACGTTAGAGGCCTGTCGTGGCGCAGCGGCACGAGCGTGTGACTGTAAACGACAGGTTCTGGGTTCGATCCCCAGTCGAGAAAATGAAATATTTAATATTTTCTATCTAAATATTTCATATTTTTATTTCTTCGCTCTGGTACAAAGGCAAAACGCGGCGTTGAGTTCCGCCACTCAACACGCAATGCCTCAAATTTGGCGAAAAAGTGGGGAATGGAACAGAGGTCTTAAGGTTAGGTTCCCATATTCCCTCTGCCTACCCTGCCATGTGCGGGATACAGCGTGAAGCTGAGAGAGTGTATTAACGTTTTTCATAAATATGTTATATTAAAATCGAAATTTCAGTATTTCTTTATTAGGCATAACTTTTTATAATTATATTTTTAATCTGTAACCTGCCCTTGTCCCCAGAAGATCGGAGCAGCACACGTGGGGACGCTCGCGGTTCTCCAACGGGAGGGACATCACTGCCGACTTCATACGTTCACAGAGGGAAAGTAAGTTCTAGTAGTTACTGTTGACTGACACGACTGACATGACTGACATTGACTGACAGTGAATGGTTGTAGCAGGGACACATAACTTGGAGTCATAAATATTATCTCGATTGTTGATATAAATGATTTTAATAGATGTTTTTTACTGATATGACTTACTTGACTGTTAACTGACACAACTGACTTGACTGACGTTGACTGACAGTGATGGTTGTAGCAGGAACACATAAGATGAATTAAAAATATTATCTCGATGTTATAATACAAATTATTTTTATAGCTTTTTTTAACCTGATATGACTGACACGACTGACCGGTAGCCACTGGTGGAATTAGTAATATTATCTCGATTCGCGATACATTTGTTTTTAAAGGCTTTGTTTAATGTTCTGACTGACATTG
The DNA here is from genome assembly GCA_019049475.1 of Eueides isabella. Classification (NCBI taxonomy): domain Eukaryota; kingdom Metazoa; phylum Arthropoda; class Insecta; order Lepidoptera; family Nymphalidae; genus Eueides; species Eueides isabella. Next base: position 534,825 of record CM032411.1, read on the forward strand.
ACTGACAACTAATGTAACTTAGTAAGAATTGTTTTAAAAATATCCCTTTTTTTTATATAATCTATGGTTTTTTTAATGTAACGAATGATTTGTGACTGACTCTTTTTTTTTACTGATCCATACTGACACACTTCATTTGTATAGGAGAAATGTATAATTTACCATTTTCTAAATTATCTTTGTATGCTTTTGGAGTTTGTCATTTTGCCGCTTCTTGTGTTGTTATTCCAAAAGTGTTGTGAAGTTTTTGGTCTTTTGGTTTAAAACGATTTTTTTACAGAATTTTTTAAATTTAAGAAAAACCATTTTCCTAATTTACTTTTAATCTTAAGCAGCCGAAGGGATCCCCCCGCTTCCCCTCTCAGGCCCCCCAGACCGCCCTCCTGCCCTCCCCGAAAGAGGGCCAAACATTCCGGAAAGAAACTCGAACGTTCCAGACAGGAACTCAAATATTCCAGAAAGGAACTCGAACATTCCAGACAGGAACTCAAATATTCCAGAAAGGCACTCGAACATTCCAGAAAGAAACTCAAACGTTCATGAACGTTACGATCGATCCAACAATAACGACCGAAGCTCCTCAGAACGGAGCGAGAAGTCTGTGACGGCGTTAGTGAACAGCTACCAGCAGAGAATGTCCAAGAGTTACCCCGAGAAGGTGGACCCGAGGAGTTCCGGGGGGTGGTCAGGGCCGGTACCGGGGCCAGTTCCCGGGGGGAATGATAGTAAGAATAATAACTGGCAGGCGGAGACGAGCCACTTCTATTCGGCAAGCGAGCTCGGTTAGTCTCTTGAAAGGATGGAGTATTTTTTTTTGTTTACTTTTTTTTGTAGTTTATGAGTTATGGGCTTTTAGTATTCAGTTTGTTTTAGATAATTTTGGGTGTTATGAAAATGAGTTTTATTTACTATTCTATATAAAAAAAGGAGTGCTCTCTGGAGATATTTCCTTGGACCGTTTTTATAACACCCTGTATGTATTATTGAGGTCTTATACAAGTCCTTTGCCTGTGTCTCTAATAATCACAGCAGAAAGTACGCATTGCGTGTTGAGAGGCGGAACTTAACGCCGCGCTTTAGTGTCCTCTTTCGATTTCATAAATTATAAAAAAAATGTCTGTGTTGTAATATTTAAGGCCTCAATAAATAGTTTACATTGTAGTTGGTTTTGGTTTAGATATTAATATTTAGTTCAAAATAACACAGCTTTAGCTTAGCACTTCATTTTTTTTAATATTATTTTATATTGTATTGATTATCTGTTATATTTTGTAAAATTGAAAATTTAAAGTTTTTTTATATAAAAAAAGAAAGTATTAAAATATGAATTAATTGGTATGTATTCATTTAAAAATGCAAAATAAAAATAATAACGAAACTACTTTAAAATTTTACATTATGCACAGATTATATGTATGTGTATATATATATATATATATATATATATATATATATATATATATATATATATATATATATATATATATATATATATATATATATATATATATATATATATATATATATATATACATATATATATATATATATATATATATATATATATATATATATATATATATATATATATATATATATATATATATATATATATATATATATATATATATAGCCCCTAAGTACATTCACTTTAAAGAATTGTCTATCTATTATTAGAGGACAAGAAAATCAAATTTTATCTATATTTTTACTTCTTTCTTTTATCTTAGAGACTTCTATCTTTTGTTTTCTTTTTTTATTATTATCTATGCCTAGCTTTAGCTATTAGTTTAGCTTATATTTGTAAATATAATTATTTATTGTATGATAACTTTTTAATCTGTATTTTAACGCTGCCAAGGAACGAGTCACCTGCTTTACGTTCTACATAAGGTTCAAGGCATGTATTTTATATAAAAAAAAAATGTATTATATATTTGGAAAAAAATAAACAAACTTGTGTTTTTTTTTTAATATTACAATTTATTGATTTTGTGTTTGGTCTTATTTAAAAAAAAAAACATTTTAAACAAATGTTTTAATGTTTGTTTATTTTTTTATTTTTATTATTATATTTTATTTTCTGTATTATTTTTCTATTTTATTGTAATTTTTTATTTCAGCTTTTTTATATTTTTCAGAAATATTTAAATGTAATTTGTTTTGAGGTTTTGGGTGTTTTTTAATCTGTGATGTTATCGTGTGTTGCCAGCTTTGCTTTGGTTTTTAAAGTCATATTATAAAAGTAAAAAAAAATGTAAAATAATGTGACTATTATTTTAAGCTTTTTATTTTCCGTGTGACTTCTTTTAATTATTTGTTGATCGATTATTTAATATTTTTATTCTGTATGTTGGTAGCGCGGGCATTCGTAGAGCCTTGTTAGCTGTATCGTGAGCTTCATCTTAAAAACTTTTTGTGTTGGAAATGTATTTTGTTAAGAAACAAAACTGATAAAATGGAGGTATAGAATTTCCTTAAAAAAAAAAACCATACAATATTTGCCCAATTTAGCGGTGCGTGGGAAACGGAGTGACTTATCACAATGCTTCTCCACTCTCTGCATACATGTGCTATATGCGTGATACAGCGTGAAAAAATAAACATCTAAACAGAATACAATTTCAATGGTCAATGGGTACAAGGTGTCATACATTTACTCCACGGTGGTCACCAGTTCGATTCTCCACAGCGTATGGAGGCAGCAGCGGCAGCAGCACTCGCCCGGCCTCAGTCGCGGGCAGCGGAGGGTCTCCCGCTCTGGACCAGAGACCCGCCTCGAGGTTAGTTGAGAAAGAACGATATAAAATTTTTTTATTATTAATTTTATTTAATTAAATTTAATATTAATTTTACTAAACTAAATTCTATTATCAATTTAATTATTTTTTATTATTGATTTCGTTAGTTTAAATTTTATTAACAATTTTATTAAATTAAATTTATTACAATTCAATTTTAAAAATAATTTTATTTAAAACTTTTTTATTATTATTTTTTTTTATTAAATTTTATTATTAATTTTATTAAATTAAATTTTGCATGTAAATAATAAGTATTTTTTTTTATTTTATAAAGTTATTGTTTGTAGTTTAAAATATATATTCAGCAAGTAGAAATTTATTTATTTTTAAACAACAACACAAAATTAATTAAACGCTGGTTAATGAAAAAACGTTGGTCCTTCAAGCCGATTGAAATATTGTAATTATATATTAATTACAAACTAAAATATTTTTTTTTGTAAATTAATAATTTTGTAATTATTTTAAAAGATATATCAAAGAACCTTCTATAACATAAAACTCAGTAAATAAAAAAAAAAAAGATGAATAATTTGATATAATTGTTATAAAAAATATTTAAAGACTATTTAAAATTATTAAATTAAAACGAATCAGTTACATTTTTTAATTTTTTTTAAAAATTAATGGCAATCTTTTTTTTTAATTTAAACACAGATCTTCAGGAGAATCCGAACTCTCGGTGGGAGGGACGAAGGAGAAGAAAGACAAAAAGGGAGTCTTCGGGGGACTGTTCAGCAGAAAGAAGAGACCACAGAGTCACATGTAGAAGTCACTCAAAATTATATTTTAAAAAGAAATCATGTTTAATTTTATCACTGGCAACACTTAACTTCGATAGGAAAATCAGTGTTGCCATATTTTTTTTCTTATGAGTTTATTTTTTTTTTAATTATATTAATGTTATTACGCATTCTTGTCTGTTCGTGCCTTTTATGTAGATACTCGATTGATGTCGGTCTTAGTTAAGAGAAGTGCCTTCGCGATTCATCATTATTTATATATAATAATGATTTTTTTTCAGTGTTTTTGTTTGTATTCTTATTGTTTAGTCATCGTTTGAATAAGTCACAAATCGGCATAATATTTTTTGACCAAAATTGAGATTATTTTGATATTTCTGAAAGAACATTCCATATTAAAAAGGAACATTCCAAAAAGTTGCTGAAAAAAAAAATGAATAAATAAAACGAAAGTATTGGAATTTGACAATAACATTTAATTTTAAGATCATATTTAATCTGTTAAGCATAATAATGTTTTAATTAAAAAAAAAAAAAAAACGATTTTGACACTGAACGTTGTTTTTTTTTCTTCAATGCACGAGTACAACGGACCACTTTACAATAATAATATAGATATTCTCGTTGATTTTACACAGTTTATTCCACGTTATTCTTGTTTTTGTGTCAAAATCGGAGTTATTTTTTATCTGTGGACATATATTGAATCGTTTTTAAGTAAAAAAAAATCAATTTTAAACCGACTCAGGTAGGTTATATATAATAAAGGTAAATTTCATTTTTTTTTAAAGAAAAATGGCGGCCATGTATAATGTATCTGTCAATTAAAATGGCCGATTTAATTTAAATTAGGATTAAGTGTGAAATTGTAATGCGAAATCCATTATTACTTTTCTTTTATTTGTATTAAATATATATTTTGCATAATCTTTGGTTTTTTATTATCTATACCCCGTGTTCACATTGCATGGTAAGTACAGGGAACCCGGAACCTAGTGTTAAAATTCCCCATGCGGGAAGGTGCCAGGAGTGGCCTCTAAAGATTTAAACTTATTAATATACATATTTTAAAGTAAACTGAAATAGTGTATTCAAATTCAAATTTGAAACTTTACATGTTGAGTAGCGGAACTAAACGCCGCGCTTTGCCTCGTAATCAAAGCGAAGAACTGAAAACATTAAATATTTAATTTGAAAATATTAAATATTTCTGCGGACGTAAAGATATAAAAACAATAAACCTTAATATCTTTTCAAAATTCGTTTTAAAACCTTCACTTTTTTTCTAAATTTTAAATCATTACCATTTTTAACAATTTTAATTTTCTTTACAACTCTTCTTTTATAGCCTGTGGCAGCACTTTTACCAATGAGCATCTTCTTTTTAATGTCCCTTTTGCTCACAGATTTGATTTTCAAATTATTTTCTACATCAAAATGATTATTTTCTTTCTTCTCTGAGTTTATAAAATTATCACCGTTCCATATTTTATATTTTGTGTAATATTTTAATATTTCTTCCAAAGGATCATCGACGGACCGCTTATGGACTGATTTGACAGGTGTCAAGTGTTTTGGCGGGAGTTTTGACAGCGGACCGTTACTCTCGACTTGTTCTAGCAGTTCCAGATCTGTCTCGTCTCGTTCTGTTGATTTTTCTTCTATTTTAGTTGTAGTTTCTATAAAATATTAGGATTCATTTTTATTTACATCTTTCAAATTTCCATACATTGTATATATATGATCACACATCTCGTGGTCTCAAATCAATACATCTATTCTATCCATATATATACGACGACACATCCACACATGTGATCACTCATCCACACAGAGTGATTACTCTAATAATCACTAATCCATAAATGTGATCACACATCCACACATGTGATCACGCATCCACATGTGATTACACCCACACGTGATCACACTTCCATACATTTGACCACACGTCCACACATGTGATCACACGTCCACACATGTGGCAGTACATCCACATGTGATCACATATTCACACATGTACATCCACACATGTGATCACGCATCCACACATGTGATCACACATCCACAAATGTGATCTTACATCCACAAATGTGATCTTACGTACACATGTGGTTATCACATATGTGATGACATATCCAAACGTGTGACCACACATCCCCATGTGATGACATATTCACACATGTGATCACGCGTACATACATGTGATCACACATCCACATTAGATCACATATCCACACATGTGGTCACACATCCATACATGTGGTAATACATCCATACGTGACCGTACATCCACATATGTCATGACACATCCACACATGTGATCACACGTCCACACATGTGATCACACGTCCACACATGTGATCACACATCCACATAAAATAACATATCTACACATGTGGTCACACATCCATACATGTGGTAATACATCCACATGTGACCTCATATTCACACATGTGTTCACACATCCACACAAGTGATCACACATCCACACATGTGATCATCCGTCCACATAAGATCACATATAAACATATGTGATCACACATCCACACATGTGATCTCATACCCATACATGCAAGTATGTATCCTTCCATGTTACCACATTTTAATACATATTAGCACACATCCAAACAGGTCATTTCACATGAACACGTCCCACATTCATTTTGTATGTGTAGTGACAGATAAAAAAATGAATTTGGCACGTGCTGCGTGACAGTGGTCTATAGTATAATTTAAGGAGTTAGTTCCACTAAGTTATTTCTTAGTACCAAAGTACCGTAACATTATATTATTTATTATCTCTCAATTATTTTCGAAATAAAACCGATGATTGATTGTTATTTATTGTCTGGTTAGCTGTTCCTGAGATTATAGCCTAAAATGCACAGAGAAACAGAAAAAATAAAATCAACGATATTTTTTGTCCCATTTTACGCCCTACTACATATATAAACGTCCCCTATAAGATGTTATTTAATATATCTTCCATGAACAGACAGAGATCAGTTACAGATTTATTATAAGGATAGGTAATCAGACCATACCAATGTCAGCTTGGACATACTGCTTGGGATTTAGTTCGAAGCCAGTGACCTGCGCGAGACGGTCCAGGAACCACGCGAGTTGGAGCAGCATCTCGTTTTCATCTCTTCCGCTTTCCGTCTAAAATATTACATACTGTATCTTTATTTCTATACTAAATATTACAAAGCAGCAGTGTGTTGTTTATACATTCAATATTCTCAACGCTTGATGACACGGTAAGGCGCGGCGTTGAGTTCCAACTTGAGAAAATGGATAACAGGAAACGTAACGGAATGTCTTACAATAGGTTCCCAAGTTTCCCTGTTTCGCCGTGATCTGAGCGGGATACAGCGTGAAGCTGAAACAAAAGAAACAAAATCTTACCTTATTTATATTGTAGGCCTTGTCTTTCAGTTTGTTGGTGGTGATGAGGGCGAGGTCGGAGAGTTTCTGTACGTATTCATTTTTTTCTGTCGCAGTTTTACAAATCTCTGATTGGTTTTTCGACTGTAATTAATTATATAAGAAAACATTAATTAAAATACATTAAAATTATTATTTAGTCTCACGCTGTAGCCCGCAAGTACACAGGGTAGGCGAAAGGAACCTGGGAACCTGAGTGTTAAAAAACTGCTTTTTCGAAAATATTGATTTTTTTTTTTCTTTCTAAATTAACATTACAAGCCTTATGTTGGAAGTACACGTTTTGGGCTTCACGCTGTATCCCGCATAGAAAGGTAGGCAAAGGGAATCAAATCAAATCAAGAAAAAATAAATAGTGTTAAGACACATAATTATGTAATGTAGGAATGCCTACGTACCACCTATTTTTTTGTTAGTGTTGATGATACTCAATGACAATGCCATTGTCTTGTTATCAGAGCTACGTATACCTATTCTATTCCCTTGAGTGTGTCAAATCTCTTATTTCGCACGTCACGTTTACAATCAGAACAAAAATGTTTTGTGAAATGTCCAATGAGATACATTTTTCAATTTTCTTTTCACTTTTTCGCTGTATCCCGCATATGCGGTGATGCTGGCTGATGGCTGATGGTGGGCGGATAGTGGACACAGACAGACAGAGGAAATTATATCAGCTTGATAGCTTATGATTCATGCCATCGTGGTGTAGAGGAGCAAGCTTGTCGGGTTGAAATATCTAATACTTTAATTTCCTTGCTTAACGTGGCAAAGTACAGCGTTAAGTTCCGCCACATAACAGGAAATGCCCCAAGAATTTTATAGAAAAGATCATAAAACCTAACCTCAGCCTCACTTTCCGTGACGCAGTTCGCCAAAGTATCGCGGTACTCCATCAACGCTCTGCTCAGACCATCGAGGTAGGAGCTGCCGTTGCTCAGGACCCTGCTAACGTTCACCTGCAAAAGCTACAATATACATAAAACTGTAGAAGCTATAACTGGCTCTCACCCGGAACCTTGATTGCGTGGAAAATCGCCTTTTTTTTTTGTTTTTCTAAGAATTTTGTTAATTACTGTCTCAGGGTTACCCTACAATCCTAACCTATATGGTAAAAGTCAATTTCTAAGCCCAGTAGTACCTATCATCTATGTATCTATCATGTCAATCAACAGAAGATATTCTTCTGTATAAAAACTTCAGCATCATTGGCATCATCGATATTATCATCAGCGTTTTCATCATAATATCAATTGTGATTATTGTGTACTGCTGGTCATCGGTCTGTCCGAAGCACTTCCATGGGGACGCGATGGATGGTCGTGCACTATTTCTGTATATTCACCGCTTTTTTGGTTCCTTTTTTTGTAAAAATATTTAATGACTCCTGAGTGACATGAAAATGACTCCTAGCACTATTGCCAACTGCAAGTTTCAATGATCAAATAGTGGTAAACGGAAGTGGCATGTCAGATTTGATGCAACGCCAACCAACGAGCCTATAATAAAACTATGAAAAGGATATATTTATTATGTACATCATTACTTCACGCTGTATCTCTAGCGGGGTAGGCAGAGAGAACGGAGCGCCAAATGCTACGGTCTTGGCATACCTCTTTCACAATTCGTCCGCTGTCATCAACTCACACATACAAGCCCTCCGGGTAGTCCTCATGCTTTTCACATGAGCCTCGTCCAGTATTGTAAAGACTCGTCAACCGAGGTCGTACCCTACTTATTCCTCTTTTTGCCGTGTGATTCCGGCTTAGAATAGGATCACCCTGGTACTGATGGTGTCGTAAGAGGCGACTAAAGTGCGTGTGGTAGAGTCACGTTGCCAGTAATGGCAACACGCATGGGCAGACTCGACCGGATTGTTACCACCCCCGGCATTTAAGACCGGCGTTAAGTAGTGGCTTTGGCCACTGCGTTTCGCATTAGGTAATGCCGGGCCCCGGTGCCCTTCCACCTTTAAGGACGGCAACGCTCCTGTAGCTCCTCTGGAGTTACACGGAACCGTGGGCGACGGTGACCACTTACCACCAGGTGACCCGTACGCTCGTTTGCCGTCTATTCCATAAAAAAAAAACTTATTCCTAAATTCTGTACTTTCTAAGTCTATTCTAATGTTCCATCTACCTATCATCTGTCACGCAGAAACTAATCAACTGGACATTTTTATAAAACTATCTTATAAATAGTTGACGACATACAGGTCATAAGTTATTTTTAAATCTATTTACCCCCCAGTAGCCCGTCTAATCTATATAAGGCCTAGTGTTAAGACAATCTGTTCCACTTCCGTTCCTCACTTTCCGTCGAATTTGAGGCATTGCGTGTTGAGTGGCGGAACTCAACGCCGCGTTTTGCCTTTTTACCAGAGCGAAGAAATAAAAATATTAAATATTTAAATTAAAAACATTATATATTTCACTTGAGTGGGAATCAAACCCATAACCTGTTACAGTGACATCCTCGTGCCGCTGCGCCACGACAGATCTCAATCTCTTAAAACGTTTAATCGATTTTCATAAAACATAGCTAAGAACCTCAGCGACGCAAAAAAAACGAATCCAAATTAATTGATTCATTCATAAGTTACGGCGCCACAGACAAACAAACACATCAAACTTATAACACCCCCTTTTTAGGTCGGCCATTAATAATTATATATGTAACCAAATTCAACTTACCTTCTTCTCCTTGAGCGTCTGATAACCAAAACTCTCCGCATAATTATAGAATACCTCATTCTCTTCTCCCTCCTCTCCGTTATCCTCAAATTTTTGTATTTCAGAGAGATCTACCGTCCATGACGTCACTTCCTTCAAAAGCACAACAAAAAGTAACAATCTAATAACCATTATTAAAACAGAAACTTTTATTTAATTTATTTTTTCATATAAAATTGATATAATAATAGGTCTTTAGTGTAGATTTTAACGTTAATTACTATCAAAGTGCGTGTAAAAGAGAAAACTCGTAGATGCGCGTGCGCAGGAAACCGGCGTCCCGGTTTGAAGGTCCGTTGCGATATATCCTTTAATTGTTTTGTGCTAAAGATGTATGTAGCCTCATAAATATATATAATATATCATTTTTGTTGCGTATTATTAGACGGATATATTATATATTGTATCAGATAGAGGCCTCTCTTGGTGCAGGGGCTCAACAGTGTAACTGCAAACGGCAAGTTGTGGGTTCGAACACCACTTGAGGAAAATTAATATTAATAATTTCAAAGTGGGAAAGGGAAATGAACGGAGTGTCTGAACCCAAGGTTCCCAAGTTCCCTCTGCCTACTCTGGCATGTGCGGATTACAACGTGAAGTTGAGTAATATTTTCAAATTATAACAATATATTTAAATATTTTCATTTCTTCTCTCTAATAACAAATAAAGCACGGTGTTGAATTCCGCCACTCAACACACTTGTCGAGAATTTAGCGAAAAGTACGGAACAGACAAAATATCTCAACACTTGGTTCTTTCTGTCCTCGGATGCTCAGACAGCCGAAGACCGGGAGATAGCCAGGCAACTGCTGGAGTCCAATCGCCTCCGTGTCAAAAACGTCGACAAACGGAACCTTATGATCGTACTAAGATGTCTGCTGAGCGCGAACTCTGATGAGGAGGTGCTTGGGGCTCTCAGGAAGCAGAATGGGGAGGTATTCGGGGATCTCTTCAAGGAGGATAACAGGGTGAAGGTGAAATTCCGAAAAAAGGCTAGGCACCCACGCGAGCCACCTGGTTCTGTCTGTCTCCCAGATAATTTGGAGGAGAGCGACAGACCTCGGAGCGCTCTGAGTAGACCTGCAGCGTGTCAGGGTCATGGACCAATCTCCCCTAGTGCAGTGCTCTCGTCTCCAGTCACTGTGAGGGCCAGCACCTAAAAACGGACTGTGATCTCTTGGCGGCCACCTACCCTACTAAACATGGCCGCTGGAATCACAACGCCTTCAGCGAGGATTGCTCTGTCCGCAGTCGGTGGGATTCACTGGCCCGCTCCACGATAGCATATTGCTAAAGATGGGGCGGAGGAACTTGCATATTAAGCAGGGTGGGGTTACTGTGCTTGAGAGCTGTCACAAGGCGAGACATATGGGTTAGAAACTCATTAGCACACACCAATTGGCGGAATTTCAAACCATATGCAGAGTAGTGGGGCTGGCTCCCATGGCATAGCTTTGATCGTGGAAACGGAAACAAAAATTGGAAAATTCTATATTAAACTGACCCCAACACAATACATACGAAATTGAAAAATAATGTTTCAGACCAGAGTAAGGCAGGGAAATTATTCTGGTAAAGAGTGCATCTGTGGCTGGAGCTACATAGCCCAAAAAAAAATTATATGCGTGTTTGGTAAATTAAAAAATATATTAAAAAATATAAAATAAATATACAAAAGTAAGTTGCAACAAAGTAAAGCCGTAGGAGAAAAGTAAATATAACAACAAAGTAAACCAAATATAGATTTAAATTAAAATAACAAAACATTTAAATTACAATAATAAAGTCTCCGTTCACCACGATGGAGGTTGCTTGTATTAAAAATGTGTGTATTTGTATGACTGTTTGTGCGTGTATGTGAGTGTGTGCCACGAATGGATGTTCTTTAGAAGAAACTCAGTGTTAGGATACGGATTTAGGATAATTATAAATAAGCTTAGCTTATTAATCTCATTATATAATTAAGCAGATCGTTTAATGAATTGAATCGAAGCAAATTTAGTTTTTATTATATATTATATTGTGTTTCCTTCTTTTATCATCAGTAAAACCATCACAATAAATCGACTTATGAGTTCTTAATATGATTTGAGTATATATCATTTCCCGACTGAGAGCAGTGAAATTAGTTACTTTATACCAAAAGAAAAATTTTGGCTGCCAACAGATTGTGTCCTCCTTTAGCAGCAGATGCGAGAAGGGCTCCTCGAGAGAGAGTTATAAGAGTGACGCTGCCCCAGACGGAATCAGAGGTGGTGGATAAGGACACTGAAAAGAGTTCTAGGCGCAAAACACAATCCAGAAATATTTCAGCTTACACGCTTGTGAAGGACTGTTCATTATTGCCCAAAATTCTTTAAGATTTGGACCTTGGAGGTTCTAATTCTGGAGATAAGTTATGTGTGGTTTCAAGTGAGTATAAAGAGATTGATAGTATTTCTTGGACTGCAGTGGTTAGAAAAGGCAAAAAGGGATAGTAATCTTCTAACGCCAACCCTACTACAACAAAAGGAACGGTAAATAATAAGTCGAAGTAGCCACAAAGGCAGTCATAAATTAGCTAAGACGCAGACTTTCCTAGCAACGGCTTCTGGAGTCAAAGTGACTATTATCACGCACAAACATGGTAATGGTCACTTTGAGTCCTGAAAAGCCGTTGCTAGGAAATTCTCTTATGCCCAAATACTAGAGAGAGCGCAACAGGACATCGACTTACAAGGCTGGCAGGTGTGCCAGGCGATTACCGGGCGATGCCAGATTACTGGAACTGGCTGCGGACTCTGCTGAACAGGCGCATTTGGCGAGTTTTGTTAGATCGTGTATATAAAATCACCAGGCCTTATAAAGTCGCTATTTTAAAACTAGTGGGCCTGGTGATTCAGTAACGAAAGGTAAAGTGGTAGATGCCGTCGTGAGCATCAGTGGATGTATATTTGATACTATAACGGTATCAGATATATCTCCTGGTCCTAGAGGAATGATGATGAACGGTGTCCATTAGAGTTGGACGAGTCTATAGCTGCTAAAAGACGTATCTTGGTAGGTCGTAACTCTGCGTAGACTCGGCGCCCATCAGAAATCATTCAAGATCACCTTTGCTATCGCTGCTGAGGTGATGGGCACAAACCCAAACGTGCAAAGCCGTTTCACTGAGAATGATATACATTGATACGAATATTCTATACGAATATTCTTCTCTATATATTGTGGAAGTGGTGCTAATTATTGCTCTCCGCTTGTTAAGCGAAAGCATGTTCAAGAAATCAGATCTTCTGGAGCTGGAAGCCGTCTGGATGAAGAGGATGTTATGTCAGGGTGATGGTCCATGGAAGAATGGAATATCGACGTTAGTGTAATATATGAACCGTATTTTATTCCTAAGCTCCTCTCCTTGTTTCCCAAGATGGGCTCTCAGTCGACTTAATAGAAAGCTGGCCAAAGATGCAGCTATAGTGGATAAGTGGTGCTTTCAGCTAAGGGGAGTGAGTAGTTACTCCAACACTGAAGATTTGGCAAGAGCGGTGTACAATATATTAACACAAGTGCCGTGAAAATGCCAAGGGCCTGACGGCACGGTTGTTACCGCCGAGTAAGAAGCTAACCATGCATTGTCAACAGTATCCCTGGGCACGTCCCTATTTTACTGTGCGAAATAAGCATCGGGTTCAGGGCGCTCCACTGATTGAAACACTGTTGCCGGATTTTCTTTCACAAGTTCCGGTGGAATTGTTTCCGGATCCGTTCCTCCTAGAATGATGTCTTTCTCAGAGCTTGAGGAAAAATTCCTTGTGCCCCGATAAGGAGATTGACTTGGCACTTACATGACCAAGGGCCAAGAAGACGGCTCCGGGACCGGGCGGTACTCCAGGAAGGGTTTTAAGTGGCGCCCTGGAATACTTAAGTGGAAATTTTCGGGAACTGTGTGACCAACGCCTTTTATCTGGACAGTTTCCAAAGATCTGGAACGAAGTATCGCTGTGCCTACTGCGTAAGGGAGGCTACCCACGGCAGTGTTTTCAAGACGATACGTCGAGGGTACCTTCAAAAAGCACATTTACCACCTTAAAGGCCAACAACGGATCTGCAGGTGGGCGACGGTGATCATTCACCTTTCCTTTTCCATAAAAAAAAATCTCTAGTTACTAGCTTAGTTACTACACCAACTGCATCTTCAATGGAAATACCACGTCAAAAAGCATATTGAGGGTCTGATAGTATTTGAAATCATTCTAAATATTCCAATAATCTTTAATTTACGCGTTTATTAATAAATTTTTGGTATTGGCGGCAAGACTGAAATAGGTTTACAATAGCTTAATATAACCTTTGAATCCCCCATCCTTGAATTCAGATGTTATAAATGCTCGTTCAAGCAAACTTGGAAAATCTCCTCCATTGAAACACAAATTAGTAAGATGAGTAATAATATATTTTTAGGAACATCATCACTATTATACGTTTAAGCAATCGTGTTGGACTTTGTAGTTAATAATTCAGCTCTGTGATTCCTAAATTTGTTAGTGTACGTTATATCGCAAATATTTTTTCAGTGTATTTTATTATTTATAAATATAATATTTTGTATAATTTATTCCCTTTTATATTTTGTTGAGACTTGAGAATCTAGTGTTAAAACCCCGTTCAGCATTTCATTTTCCGCGTTGAGTGGCGGAAGTCGAAGCCGTACTTTGACTACTGCTTTACCAGAGCGAAGAAATGAAAAAAATATAAATATATTTCATTTTCTCCAAGTGAGAATCAAACCCACAACCGGCCATCGTGGCTATACAATCACGCACAGTCTAATGTCGTTAGATTAATTGAAAACGTTAAAGTAGGCAAAATTTGACGATCAGCAACATCTCTCGTAAGGTCATTTAGGTTAGGTTAGCCTAGTTAAAACATGTAATGGTATTCTGAACATCCTCGTCGGCTAGAGATCTATTTTTGGTATTTACTGGGTAAGAAGAGAAAATGATCCAGCTTGTATATTGGTTGAAAAAGGTATGTTTTTGGGCAGTGTATAGGATGCATTAATAGTTGTCGGTAGCTTACATGCGAACTGATCCCGCGCAGAGTATATATATATATATATATATATATATATATATATATATATATATATATATATATATATATATATATATATATATATATATATATATATATATATATATAAATATATATCTTGATTTTCTAGGAAACTGCATCCACAAATACCAACACTAACGGTTAAATGTATAAGAAGACCTCAATGATCATGCTTAATCTTGGAGGACTTTCAAGGACAATGCAAAGATAGCACAGCAGTTTTGGACCTCCGACTCTTAATCCGAGGCGATTAGGAATTTATTGTAGATTTTACATAGCAAGTCCAACCGCTATTCGTATGAGTGATCACCGTCATATTATATTCGATGTAGTTTTACATCGTTCCAACATGCCTTATCGAGATGATGGTCATTTAAGCAGTTAAGACTACCTACAAGAGAACATTTTAGTAATATAGTAATTAGTATCGCCATGTTAACGATTAACCTATGTTTCAACGTTTTTATAATTCGAAGAGCCCTTCTCCCTTTGGGGTATCTTATACCACAAACTCCAAAGCAGTTGTAGTTGCAGTGCATCACCCCGAATGGAAGCATTGTATAATAGTACTGATGCAACTACTGATGCTAACAGTCTTCTTGTTTTTTTGGGACGCAGCTTTTTCTAATTTTTAGGATTATCCTGGCCACTTTCTAGTTAACTCTTAGCAATGATGTGACGTTACCTTCATACGCCTTTCGCAAGGTCTCGATAGCGTCTAGTCCGACATCAACTGCTTCACTCGCTACCCGCTGCCCGATTTTCACCGATAATGTTCTTGTACGAACTACCGAGCGATGCTACGTATTTTCGAATTTCATTTCCCCCTTTTATAAACTCTCTTTTATTGCCCTTACGGGCAATGATTATATACGTTCTAACATTTCTTTTAGTTTCTTCTTTTTGTATGTTTTCAGTTATTTGAATTTTTTCCATCTGTGGAAAAAGGGACTTTGGAGATCCACCCCAAACGGAAATGCAGTAGGTGAAATAAAAGTTTTTATCATCAACATATGCAGAAGAGATTTAAAGACTACCAGTGACTACAGAGAGCACTCGCATACTTTGTGAAACCAATATAGATTGTTTTCTGTGTGTAAATATGTTTATTTATTAAGATTCACCAACTGGTAATTACAGTAATATATAATAAATTGACTTGAAACACACAATCACTTTGATATTTTCGCTTAAGCGAGATCTTGCTTAAGCAAGTTCTGCGTTATTTTTTACATCGAGCGTAGATTTTCCAAATGAGGCGATGGCAGTGACATCAGCATAGAAAAATATATTTCCTTTAACTCTCAAGCTTACACAGGTCAATTATGTGAATGAGGAAGAGCGTGGGGCCGACAACACTCCCTTGTCGTATACCGTTAGAAACACATTCTGCACTACCTAAATGTTTACCAATCTTGACTATTTATTTTCTACCTAATAGACCGAGAGCACCATCTTCTTCTTCTTTTTCTTCCTGGCATCAAGGGCATGCTGTGGCCAGGGTCTGTCTTCCTACTAAACCTACTCCATTTTGCACGATCTCTTGCGTCCTCGGTGGTAAGACCATTGGCTCGCATGTCCTGCATCACAACATCCAACCAATGCTTCCTTGGGCGGCCGGGAGGTCTCACTCCAGGGACAGGCATGTCAAGGCACTTGCGTCCGACATAGTTCCTAGGAGACCACCTCAGGCGACGCTCTTGGAGCTTATCCGCTATGTCACGGACTCCAAGACTACCTCGAATGAATGTGTTACGTTTGCGGTCAGACCGCTTTACGCCGTAACTCCACCTCAGCATCTTCGTTTCCGTGACATGAAACTCTTGATGTACCGAGATAGTCCTGGCCAGCATATACAGCAGCAGCAATAGCTACCATATAAAAGGACGTCATTAATTAGCCCCTTGACTTTAGTTGGTATTCTGCTATTGCAGACCACACCAATGGCCTCCCGCCATTTGGTCCAACCTACACTTATTCGGTCATGAACATCATGATCCATCATCATCATCAGACTCGTGCAAAACGGATCCAAGGTACCTGAACTTTTCCAACTTAACGGTTGGTTCAGTACCTATATGGACAGTCTTCGAGTCTCCCGCATGCCACGTATTTGGTCTTCGATGATATGGTGTCGCCAACAGCAGTCCTAATCAAGGAAGTGGAATTATGATACATAAATCTGATAATAGATAATATCAATATAGACATCAGGGGTTTTGGATTCAGGGATTTCAAATGCAATTCCCACCAGATACACTGACCAGACCCACAGTCAAGCCAGTCAAGCCTTCTGCAGGTCTAAAAAATCCACATGCAGAGCTCTCCTCTTTTCCCGGTATGCCTCCATCAAAGTTCTGAGGGCAAAAACGGCGTCCATTCCGGCATTGAACCTGATCATGACTGAAATCCATATTGAGACTCAGAAACAGTACACTCTCGGCGGAGCCTGATATCGATCATGCGCTCGAAAAGCTTCGGGCGTTAAGCTTATGAGTCACACTTATAAGCTTAATGTCCGAAGCTTAATCCCCTTATACCTTCCACAATATTGAACACTGCCCCTTCCCTTGTAAATAAGGGTAATGAAAAAGATAAGAAAGATATGGTTAAAAAGGTCAGTAAGTGTGAGCCCATCGATTTCCACTTTATCCCGGGAACGCGCCAGTTTGTACATGAGCTTCTACCCCTCCACAGTTTCAAGCTTATCATACAATGGTGTTAAATTTTCACTGCGGGCTCTGGCTACAGCTCTTTTGTTGGCACGATTTGTTACGACGTCTTCCAGTCAGTCTTCGGGAGAGATGGATTTCTGCCACTTCTTAAAGACAGCCTTCTTTTCAGGAGTCACCTCCTGCACCTGGACATTCCACCACCATGTCTCCCGGTCGATGACACGTCCTCCCTTAGTAAGCCCCAAGAGAGCCCTATCTCTTATTTATTTGCGCCAGTCTGAGTTCTACAATGGCGCCAGAGAGAGACATGTCGACTTCCACCGTTCAACACTCATAACCTCAAACATTGTAGAGAGTGGAGAACGGAATGAAGTGTCTTTACCCAAGGTTCCCAAGTTCCCACTGCCTACCCCGCCATGTGCGGGATACAGCGTGAAGCTGTATGTGTATCTTCTCAACTCACTCACTCACTCACCGGAATGATGGCGTAGTTATTTATATTACTAGAAATATTAGGCCTAAGGTAAACTTATATTGTGTTGGAAACTGAACGAAATGTCTGAATATTGGGTTCCCTAGTTCTCTCAGGCAATTTTGCCATGAGCGGGATAGAGCGTGAAAGAAGAAATGATTATAAAATGTGGATAATTTTGTCGATAATGGCTACCTTGGCGACACCAGGAGGCGTAGTGATGTTGGATTTAGTATAAACATGGGAACCTAATGTTAAGACACTCCGTTCCCCACTTTCCGCCGTTTTTGAGGCATTGCGTGTTGAGTGGCGGAACTCAACACCGCGCTTTGCCTTTTTACCAGAGCGAAGATATAAGAATAATAAATAAAATTTAAACACCAATACAACAATATTCTAATATTAATTAGAAAAATAAAAGGAACCAAAAAAAAAAAGTCAATCAGCGTTAATACTTTTATTTACTTCCATAACTTAAAAGAACTTAAGCTAAGTTTGTGAATGCGTGAATACTAGCGAGTTACGCGGGTTATGCGGGTTACGTAAAGGAGGATTTCATTCCTTTTTTATAATTTATTATTAAACATTAATAATGAAGAAAATGCAAAAGCTTTCAAATCGATATTTAATAATTGAAATTAAATTTAACAAAAAAAATCGATATTTCAATATCGATATCCAATAAAATTAATAAAAATTAAAGAAAATCGATTTTCTAACATCGATATCCAATAATCACTTTAAATATAAATTACAGAAAATCGATATTCTGACATCGACTTTAGATTAACCAATATATATAATATATATATATATATATGTGTGTGTGTGTGTGTCTATCCCATCCGTGGTCTGCCCATCCCGCGTCCCGGCGCCGGCATGTCGCCTCCACCACTTTTAGCGTTCTTTATCGTTTCATCTATTGAAAGGATCTGGAAGAGAAAATATATATAAATATATATAATTTAATTCATGAGTGGCGGAACTCAACGCCGCGCTTTGCGCTACCAGAGCGACGAAATAAAACCATAATGTTTCTTTTTTTTTTATTGTTAAGACACTCCGTTCCACTTCCGTTCCCCACTTTCCGTTGCATTTGAGGCATTGCGTGTTGAGTGGCGGAACTCAACGCCGCGTTTTGCCTTTTTACCAGAGCGAAGAAATAAAAATATTTAATAATTAAATTGAAAATATTAAATATTTAATTTCCTCTCGTGTGTATCGAACCCACAACCTGTCGTTTACAGTCACACACATGTGCCGCTGCGCCACGACAGACAGCACTATTTCTTACAAAATATTTTTATAAACAATTAAAAAAAAAAGAAAGCATTTCGTACATATCTTCCCTCATCCAAAACAGACACAGGGCACCTGGGAACCTATTGTTAAACTTTACGCAAAACGCACGAAACTGAAGCGTTTCAATTGGCGTAACTCAACACCGCCAAATGTCTCAAAAACCTAAATATTAACAAACACCCACCTGCGCAGCAGCTTCACTCGCAGCTATGATAGCGTTAATTTTGACCACCGCAGGTTCCCACACGCACGCTACAAAGTTATCAGCGATGTCTTCTTTTTGGATGTCTACGCCATACCATATCTCACCTGGAAATAATTATTTTATAAAATAAACTAATATTAATGAAGGAATGGCAATGTCGTGGCGCAGCGGCACAAGCGTGTTACTGTAACCGACGGGTTGTGGGTTCGATTCCCAGACGAGGAAATGAAATATTTAATATTTTCAATTTGAATATTTAGTGTGCGGCGTTGAGTTCCTCCATTCAACACGCAATGCCTCAAATTCGGCGGAAAGTGGGAAACGGAAGTGGAACGGAGTGTCTTAACACAAGGTTCCCAAGTTTCCTTTGCCTATCCTGCCGTGTGCGGGATACGGCGTGAAGCTGAGCTGAATGAAGGAATGCAGGGGGAACCTTAAGTTAACATACCATGTTCCCTACGCACAAATAAAATTTGGAAACATTTCATGAATTTTAAATGGCACCAACAGCGTTAAGTTACGCCACCCAATGATTTAACTAAGACCTTCTGTGATATATTTTCTGTGACATCTAACGCCACGTGACGTTAATTTCCAAAATAAATAATCCAAAAAATCCTCCAAAACTTGTTGTTGGCGTAGAACGCCGCGTTTTAGAAGTTATCGTTCCAATACACTAATTTCTATAATCGATCGACAATTCAAATAAATAATTCTACAACTACAAACAGCACAACACGCAGCGTTAAACACCGCCAAACATCCAAACAAAAAAAAAAACGCCCTCACCCTGATGATGCTTCTGGCGCAACTTGTTCAACAAGTTGGTGGCGTCGAACCCCGCGTTGTCGCAGAGCTGGCGCGGTATGGCCTCGTACGCGCGCGCCACCGCGCCGATGAGGAGCTGCTCCTTGCCGGCGATGGACTTGGAGTGGTCGCGGAGATACTTGCACACCTCCATGTCTATAGCGCCGCCGCCTGTTCACAAATTGAACATTGCTCTTTTTTATGCTAGTCAGGTTGCACAGTCGCTCGGGAACGCAGTGTTAAAACCATTTTTTAGCGTTTAATTCTGGAAGCATATTGAATAACGGAGTTTAACTCCGCGATGTGCTTTGTTACAAGAGCGAAAAAATTAATTCGAATTTTCGGTTTATTTTAACCCCACCAACAACCCCAAAACCTGAAACGAACCTGCAACCACGGCGTCATTCTTGATAGTGCGCCTCACAATCATGATGGCGTCGTGGAGAGACCTCTCCGTCTCCTCCAGGAACTGCTCGGCACCACCGCGGAGGATCAGCGTGCAGGTCTTGGCAGCGGGACACCCTGGAATGATGGAGAGCATCCTTAGTGATATTTATTTTATATGTATATATATTACAAGGCAAGCGCGGCGTTGAGTTCCACCACTTATCTTTTTTTATTATATTATAAAAACCAAAAGTTAAGAAATATCTCAACAAAATATCTGAAAAATGGGGTATAATAATACCCTTTTTTTCCTTACCACTTTCCACCAAATTGGAGGCATTACGTTTAAGTGCCGGAGCTCAACGCCGCTTTATACCACGTTACTTCTAGAGCAAAGATATGAAAACTTCAAACATTTTATTATCTCGAATAAGGATCGAACCCACAACATATACCAGTTACAGGCCTCACTCGGTCCATTTCATTAACTTGACTAAATTATAAAACTACTCGACTAAATTACTCGCTATTGACTAAGATACTCGCAACCTGACTAAAATACTCGCGACCTGACTAAAATACTCGCGACCCGACTAAAATACTCGCAACCTGACTAAAATACTCGCAACCTGACTAAAATACTCGCAACCTGACTAAAATACTCGCATAACGAGAAACAATATTAGATTACAATATAAATACAAATTTAAATCTATAACAGATTATAAAAAAAAATCCTCACCACCGGGAGCATTTTCTTTGTCATAACCTGACAAAAATGTTATTATTTAATATAACATAAATATATGAATCATATCACAAACGCGGCGTTTAGTTCCACCAAACGCATACACGCGATGCTTCAACCATTCGGCGTAAAGTGGGGAACGGAAGTTTGCAGGAATGCGGGAAAAAAATACTTAAAAAGCCTTAGATATATAAAAATAATAAATTAAAATCCAAAAGCTACATAAATAAAAACAATAAATGCCTAAATATGAATCGAACCCACACCTGTGTTGAAAAAAGGCTTAAATTAAAGGAGTTTCCCAGATACCAGGTTCCCAGATACCAACCAGGTTCCCAGATTCCCCATTCTGATCTGACAGACTAAGTACGGCGTTAAACATTCAACAATACAATTCTAACACTGAATGAAAACTAGAGTAAGTAAAAAGAAACCAAATTCAAAAAAAAGATTTAAAAAATAAACACATAAAAAAACCAACCAGTAAATATGTTATATCTCTCCCCGCCGACCTGCTTCTCGATAAACTCCGCACAGTGGCCCAGCGAGTCGGCGCTCAGATCACGCACGGAGCTTAACACCGCGCCGCCACAGGCTCGCTGTGTACGCCTCAGATCCTCCTCTGTCACGCGACCAGCGCAGAACATGTCACTGGAACGAGAAAAATACAGAGTTCAGTCACTATTTACATCATTGTAGCATAGTTAAATTTAATAAATGTCAGTTAGCAGACCGCAACTTAACGCCGCATTATGTACATACAAAAAGCATTATTTTGAGGCCTGTCGTGGCGCAGCGGCACAAGAGTGTGACTGTAACCGACAGGTTCTGGGTTTGATTCTACACACTTGAGGAAATGAAATATTTAATATTTTCAATTTAAATATTTAATTCTTCGCTCTGGTAATAAGGCAAAGCGCGGCGTTGAGATCCGCCACTCAACAGGCAATATCAAACATTCAGCAGAAAATGGAGAATAGAACAGAGTATCTTAACACTTGGCTCCAAAGGCAATAAATTTCAAAGATGCAGAAAACCCCATACGTTTCAACATTACCCCAACCAGAAATCGAACCAACACCCAACACCACCCACTCACCGGTCAGCAAAGTACTGCGTGGCCACATCCCCTATTGGCAGCTTGCTGAGCACCACATTGGCACCGCTGGCATGCAGGATTGCCAGTTTCTCATATAATATCTGCCATTCAGCGTCCACCACCTTCTGGTACTCCTTTACATTGTCCACTCTCACCTGAGGAGAAAAAAATGTATTACAACTATTATTTATATAGATTATTTATATGGATTTAAGCTTCACGCTGTATCCCGCGCGAGGCAGGGCAGGGCAGGCAGAGGGAACCCGGGAACCTAGTGTTAAGACACTCCGTTCCACTTCCGTTGCTAACTTTCCGCCGAATTGGAGGAATCTATATATTATATTATATTCTATAAATACTTATATGTAATAATAATATACAAAAGCAAATCATAAATATTTTATATAATCATATTTCTCGCTTTGGTTACGAGGAAAATAGCGGCGTTTAACTCCGCAATTCAGCGCTATATACAGTACCCCAACAGGAACAGTGACCTATATATAGGGTTCCTAATTTCCGTGTGATACATATTTAAGTGGAAGTCATTCTCTTTCTCTCCCCCCCCCCCCCCCTCTCCTTCTCTCTCTCTCCGTGTCCCCTCTTTCTTTCTTTCTGCCTCTCTCTCTATATTTATATATTTATATTGCTTTTGTCATCAAACTTAATTAAAACAGCCTCATAACAACATTGATCCACACAGTACATTCAGTAATTGGATCCGTTATTTATAATCATAGGCTAAATATGACTTTTTGCGTAACTTAACCGCGCGTGCTGTCGCTGTATACTATTAAATTATAAGAATTAGTTCTCTCACTACAATATTGGAGTTCAAATACTTATATATAAAAAAAGTAGGTCTAAAATCTATACTTATATATATAAATAGATCTGTAACCGATCGCCGTCTGTTCATGGAAGATATATTAAATAACATCTTATAGGGGACGTTTGTTTATGTAATTCAGGTCAACATAGTGATTTTTAAAAGGTTCGCCTGTTTGTCTGTGCGTTTGTACGCTAAACAGCCAACTAACCTTAAATGCCACTTCAACTATTATATTTTGACAACCATCACTTAAATGTTTACAAATTTAGCTGAAATTTTAGTTTTCAATGTATATATTGGATATTGTCTTAAAAGTGACAGCCTGAGGCCTGTCGTGGCGCAGCGGCACAAGAGTGTGACTGTAACCGACAGGTTCTGGGTTCGATCCCCAGTCGAAGGTAATGAAATAAAAATCTTTACACTAGGTTCCGGGTTCCCTCTGCCTACCCTGCCTCGTGCGGGATACAGCGTGAAGCTGAGTCTTAAAAGTGATCCATGCTAAGATAAAATAGTGTAATTCAGAAGGACAAAGCCAAGGGCAGGTCACTAGAATTTAATATTTTAACTCCTAACTCCGCTAACAAGACACACCACGGCGTTAAGCACTACACAACTTTCCTACACAACACAAAAGGTTCCCAAGTTCCCTAGTGCCTTACAAAAACAACAAAAAGAAAATATTAACCTCAGCATTGTCCCTTTCCGCTTTCAACTCCAGCTCGATGTTTAACAGCGCTATCTTACAATTGGTGTAGCTCTTGGGCTGCATTTCAAAGCCGGCGTAGGAGAATGTCTTCTTGAACGCCACTCCGGCCACCAGGAAGGAGTCTTCAAGGCCGCCTCCTGTCACTTTTTTTATACCTAAAAGAAAAAAAATATATATATATATAAAGGGTCCGGTCCGAATTGTGCTCACGGAGCTTACAACGCTAACACTGCTAACATGCGGTTCGATATCAGTGAGCGCGCCAACGTCGGTTAGCATTACTAATTATTCGGACCACTTGTTAGCGTGCTTACGACTTTGACAACTAATAATGTTAGGTACTTACGAATTTAATTTGTCAAATTCGTAAGTACCTAACAGAGCATTTTTCGATATTCGAGTGGAACGTGTACACCACGGTGGTACACCATGTACGTATGTGGTAACACCACGGCTACAGCCGATGAAGATTATAAAATGCTTGTATCCATTTTCCGCAATTGTGGAAAGAGACGATAGTGACATTGACGTAAAGGATATATTAAACGTCAAATAATAAACGTCAAAATAATGTCATTGCACACAGTGCTGACGCTGCGACCCTCCGAGCACTGTAAGCACAGGATAGTGATGTCATGCCATACACAATGCTAACATCGTTGGCGCGTCATGAGTAGTGTGAGCACATTACGGACCAGGTCCATACATTGACATATTTAAAATTATATTATTTATAACTAACGTGTATGAGGCGTGTCGTGGCGCAGCGGCACAAGCGTGTGACTGTAAACGACAGGTTGTGGGTTCTATACACACTCAAGGAAATGAAATAACTAATATTTTCAAATTAAATATTCAATGTTCTTCACTCTGGTTACAAGGAAAAGCGCGGCGTTAAGTTCCGCCATCAACACGCAGTGCCTCAAAAGGAAAGCGGGTAACGGAAGTGCAACAAAGTGTCTTAACACTAGGTTCTCAAGTTCCCTCTGCCTATTCTGCCGTGTGCGGGATACAGCGTGAAGCTGAGCTATCATGGCTCAGGGTCACGAGCGTGTGACTGTAAACGACAGGTTGTGGGTTCAATTAACACTTGAAAAAATATAATATTTAACATTTTCATATTGTTTGCACTGACAACAAGGCAAAATGCAGCGTTAAGCCCCGCCACTCAACACGCAATGCCTCAAATTTTGGCAAAAAGTGGGGAACAGGACAAAGAATCTTAACAATAGGTTCTCAAGTTACCTCCATTTACCCTGCCATGTGCATTATTCAACATTAAAATAAAAAAGAAATATATTTAAAATTATTTTTTTTAAATTAACCAGCAGAATAGACAGAGGGAACATGGGAACCAAGTTAAAACTCAATTATTTTTAAAACCTCACCAATCATATCCAACGGAAGCAACGGAGCATCCAAAGACAAAACAGCATCGACCACCATTTTGGAGAAATGATCTTTTTGTCTATGAATTAACTTGGATGACATTGCAGTTGCCGCGCATTTTGTTAGCAACTCTCTGAAAAAAAAGTATATTTTTTAATTTGTTTTTTTTTTTTAAAGTGGCAAAAGTTGATGGGTTGTACAGCCTCAGTATTATTTTTAATCTACATTGCTTTCAGTAATTGGATCCGTTTGTTTTAATCATAGGCTATAATTAATAATATTTAATTGAAACAAAAAAAACTGGAACAGACTATCTAAAAAATATAACAACACTATAAAAATATTTAAAAAAAAAAATTAAATATATTTTTACCTCTGTTCTTCCGGAGACCGGTTCTCAATTTTGACCGACAACTCCTTAACCTTGTCAACGGCTAGTTTGCTTGCTGTTCTCACCGCCTTCACTATGATCCTTGGATGAACACCTGTAAGGAAGATAATGTTACAGTAGTCCAGTTCAGATCCGAGGGTGAGGGGACGGTTGATGATGATGACCTCATGTCTACTATCATTTGAACATCATTGGCGTTCAGGAATTGGATCCGTTTGTTTTAATCATTGGTCAGTTTTGGAAATTGTTAAAAAAAATTTATCAACAACATTATTCACAACCTCAGATAACAAAAAAAAAATACAGATTAAAAAATACAAAAACAAAAACAACTTGCCTTCCTCCACAAAAGGCTTCAACCTCTTCAAGAGTTCACCAGCGAGGATCACCACCGATGTGGTACCATCACCAACCTGCATATTAATGCTTTTTTTAGTATATATTTTATTAAAAAAAAAATACCTATTTTTTTTTTAAATATCATAACAAGTTGTGTCCACAATGATATTCGGAAATTGGATCCGTATTTATAATCATATATTTAATATTTATTTTTGTCCTTTTGTTTTAATTACTCAGCTTCACGCTGTATCCCGCACATGGCGGGATGGGCAGAGGGAACTTGGGAACTAAGTGTTAAGACACTCCGTTCCACTCCCCACTCTCTGCTGAATATGAGGCAATGCGTACAGAGTGGCGGAACTCAACGCCGCGTTTTGACTTGTACCAGAGCAAAGAAATGAAAACATTAAATATTTATTATATGGGGATCGAACCCACAACCTGTCGTTTACAGTCACACGCTATTTTTTTTTACAATAAAAGAATATATTAATTTCAGTTACATACCTCAGCATCTTGCGATTTGGCAATATCAACTAACGTCTTGGCAGCCGGATGGACTATATCTAATAACTGAAAATAAAAAAAAATATATAATATCTATATAGTAGACACTCCATACTCTGGACTTCCGTTTCCCACTTTCAGTCGAAATTAAGCTTTCTTTTAGAGGCATTGCATGTTGAGTGGAGGAATTCAACATCGAGCTTTGCTTTGTTCACAAAACCAAGCAATGAAAACATTAAATATTTCATTTCCTCTAGTCGGGATTGAACCCAGTACCAGTAACTTGACCCTCTGAGCTAGATGATAATATTAAATGGAACACTCACCTTCATAATAGTTGCTCCGTCATTAGAAATAACTGCTTTCCCATTGTGATCCACAATCAGCTTGTCCATGCCCCGTGGACCAAGAGTTGTACGGACCTTAACACCGATGGAAAATAAGTTTAAAACTTGCACCTATATAACAAAGCTGTAAACTTTGTCCCATTGAAATAATGTAGCCCCATACACCGCAAGGGTAGGCATGGGGAACGTGGGAACTTTTGTAAATGGATCATTTGGTATATTGGTGTAAACATTAAACACTCCGTTCCCGTTAAGACACTTCCGTTATTCAAATCTGCTAAATTTGAGGTGTTGCTGTGTTGCCAAAACAAAGAAATGGAAATATAAAATTTCCTCAAGTGAGGATCAAACTTGTCACATCTATAGTTATGTGCCACTGCACCATAAAAGCCCTCTAACCAGTAGATAGATCCATATAAATTATATTATTCTCAAGAATAACATAGAAATTAAGCATTTGGCTTTTTAAGAATTTTCTAACGGAATGAAACGAATCAGTAGTTGCAATCCTCAGACCAAGAACATGTCGGTTCAAATCCAAATGTTTCCAGATCGATTGTTTCTCAATTTTTTAGTATGAAAATTTGTATCCAAAATAATTAATAAAAAGAACTAAGCTCAGTCATTCAGATACTTGATTTTTTATATATATGTCTATTTATTATGATTTATTATACTGTTCAGTTTCGGAGGAATTTATCTCCCAAAAATCATCTGATTAAGGAATTAACTCCTATTTTCCTAATTATTTTCCTAAATTACTTTTCTAAAGGGTCGGTGAAGCGCATGTGATGCCCCTGGTCAATG
Source organism: Eueides isabella (assembly GCA_019049475.1). Taxonomy (NCBI): domain Eukaryota; kingdom Metazoa; phylum Arthropoda; class Insecta; order Lepidoptera; family Nymphalidae; genus Eueides; species Eueides isabella. The sequence goes on from CM032411.1 coordinate 562,662, forward strand.
GTTAAGAGTTCACAGGATATGTTAACCACCATCAGGTGGGCGGTGAGCTCTTCGCCACCATTGTGGAATAAAAAAAGGAAGAAGACAGATTACTGAAGAATGGCAAGAAGTGTCTTTACACTGGGTTCTCAAGTTCCCTCTGCCTACATTGCCGAAGTGCAATGTGAAGCTTTTTTTTTTTCAGCTTCACGCTGTATCCCGCACTTGGCAGGGTAGGCAGAGGGAACGGAAGTGAAACCTAGTGTTATGACACTCCGTTCCACTGCCGTTCCCCACTTTCCGCCGAATTTGAGGCATTGCGTGTTGAGTGGCGGAACTCAACGCCGCGCTTTGCCTTATTACCAGAGCGAAGAAATGAAATATTACATATTTAAATTGAAAATATTAAATATTTCATTTCCTCAACTGGGGATCGAACCCAGAACATGTCGGTTACAGTCACACTCTTGTGCCGCTGCGTCACGACAGGCCTCAATGTGAAGGTATATAAAAAATTAAAACATACTTACAGCATCTACGACAAGTTGACAAGCATTGATGTTGGACACCAGCTGCGGCTTGCCCTGGGACTGATCTGTGCCCTCTTTTAGCACTAGGATTTGAGGTTGCTGGGGAAAGAAAAAAATATGTCTCAATATATATAATTTTAAATATATTTTAAAATATTTAGTGTAGATATTTAATGTATACATATAAATAAATGTATTACTAAATGTTTGTAAAGAAATAAAAAATTGTGTTCGTCCTCAATAATATCCAGAACGGCTTGACAAATTTAAATGCAGTTTTCACTATTGTATCTTGGCAAGTTTTCCTCAGGACTTTGTTTACTTTCAATCGGTACATAAATCATAAAGTAGACAATATAAAGTATTTTGTTTAACAAAATAACTACAGAAGTATATAAATAATTGAAATATTACACAAATTCAATGCCAATATGGCACAGTTCTTTTTGTACTTATTTACTTATATTTTATTTTAGTAAATCAAAGATATTTCAATATTTAATATTTTCAATTTAAATATTTAATGTTTCATTTCTTTGCTCTGGTAATAAGGCAAAGCGCGGCGTTGAGTTCCGCCACTCGACACGCTATGCCTCAAATTCGGCGGAAAGGGGGGAACGGAGTGTCATAACACTAGGTTTCACTTTCGTTCCCTCTGCCTACCCTGCCTAATGCGGGATACAGCGTGAAGCTGAAAAAAAAAAAAAAGATATTTCAATATGGCATGAAAGAAATTTTATCATATTGCTTAACAATCTAATGTAATCATAGTGGCACAGTGGTCAAGCGTAATAACGGTTTTGAGTTCAATTCCCACTAAGGAATAATTAATTTATTTTTTTCAATACCACCATATTTTAAACTAAGTAAAGGATCTTACAATTTAACGATATGCAGGATGGAGCATTAGTTAATAAATAAAATATTTAGTATCGGCGAAACATGTCATTAAGTACTTGACGTTCGCATCTGATTTTTAAATATATAAATATGAAGAAAATTTAAATAATTGAATTACAAATTGATGTTTATTAAGTGTATTATATTGTAAATAATACGCTCCACGTTATTTATTTCAACAAAATGCTAAATGAAACGAAAAAAATGAAAAATATATCAAACCTTTTACTGATGGATTACTCATCGTATTGAAATAATAGATTTAACTATCAAAAACTTAAAGATACACAATACATACACTTCTTAATTGGTAGTTTAAAATAAAGAAAACCTAGAAATTACATAAAAATGTAAATAAGTTACAAAACTTCTCGAGTTTTAACCTATATTTATAAACAATATTTCATTAAAAAGTACACTTGTATGTGTTAAAATAAATATGAAATTATATTCTTAATTTCTTTCTCCTTTAATTAAAAACACTTCAACAATATAACATAAAAAGATTATTTAAGAAATATAAAATTAAATTACCATCTTGAATATCTTCTTATTTCTCTAGTATTTTTTAAACCAAAACAAAAGAACAGACTAAATAAGATGAGAAAATCAAATGACTTTTAGTTCTGGTCTATGGTCGTAATCGATTTTTTTTAACGTAAACAAACTGAACTGAAATAAAGATCTTCAAAAATCTTATAAAGATTTTACGTAAACATAATATTTTTTTTCATTGTATTGTACATTTACCAATTTCAAAAATACAAGAAACATAAATCGCAATACTAAGAAACAAAGACTATTTTATTTTCCAAAAATATTTACACGTTTAAAAGGTATGGAGTTGGTGGTATGGTTCTCTGCTTATGGCGTTCTGAGCGTGCCAATTAAGCACTTATCACTTCGCCAATGTCACGTTGAATTAAGAAGACACAAAGGAGGTTGTACGGTAGAAAAAATAATATTACACAATAGGAGAATGCATATTATAAAAGAAGATCAAGTTAAAAATTGCCTTCACCTATAAAAAAAAAAACAAAAATATAAACATTATCTACACACAGGGTTAGTAACAATAAATATATAATACAAATGTGTTAGTCTACAATTTAATATTGTTAGATCTAATATATTTACATAAAAAATTACATAATGGACTAAACATAAAGGCATGGAGTTAATATCAATTGAAACTTTTGCAACATAGTTACTCAATATTTATGCCATATTTAAATTGTAACAACGACATTGTTTAGAGATATATTGAACTTATTACTGACTATTTAAGGCAATATTTTCTTTCGAGCTAGTGTACGCTGATAGAGACTGATGTATAATCAACGATTTCAAAAATGCGAACAAGAAATTTCTTGACAAAAAAATAAATAAACAACAATATTTCGTAATGTATGTTTAGTGGAAATATAAATGTTAACAAAATAAAGTTTTAAAATTATTAAAGTATGTTTGCTATTTTTTTTACACTTAGGACAGGAAAAATAAACTTAAATTTAAGCGTATAAAAATTTTTAACGAAGCACGATTTGAACCCGCCTCTTGAACAGTTTTCAAGAATTCAAAACTTTTATACGCTTTTTTCAAAATTTTTATGCGCTTTTTACGATTATTTATTACTGCCCTAAAATAAATCACGTAAGAACTAACGTTAACACTTGAGTATATTTAAAATAGAAATAAAAACTAAATACATAAAATAATCGATTTTAAGTCACATCGACTTAACATATCTATAAAATCGAATAAATTATAAACAAAAAATACTTGTCTTTGCTTTGACATAAGGTGACAAAATTACATATTATTTGACATTCAACACATTGATATAATCTCTAATATATAGTTTCAATAATTCATTTACTGACCGCATGTGCGAATTTAATAGGAAAATACCATTAAATTGTAGAATAATTTAAAAATGACCCGACAAGTCGATGTAAAGGCTCTTGTTTCGCACATAGTGCGTGGAGACGGCGCAAATAAATGCCGAATATGTTTAGGAGATACAACGGAGGGACAAGTCTATTTAAGCGATACAGTGATGATGGACGGTGACAAAGCTGTTACTTTATCAGAAATATTGGAAACAATAACTGGAATAAAGGTAAAATTGTTATTTTACTTTGTTTATAGTTTGTTTGTATTCTGCGATTAACGGAACGCTTAGCTGCTTGGCAAAATGGCGGCCTAATATTAAATACTTATATGTTTTTATTTGAATTTCTTTGAATATAAAGGTTTATATATAAATTTAAAGTATTTTAATTAATTTTAAAACAAAGTTAAACTATATTCTACAATTGTAATCAATTTGAGACTCGGTCATATGCAAATTGTAACTAGCGACATCTACTTTCGTTTCATTAGAAACAAAATGGATATACATTTACTTAAAAACATTACATGTCTTTAAATATATATATATATATATATATATATATATATATATATATATATATATATATATATATATATATATATATATATATATATATATATATATATATATATATATATATATATATATATATATATATATCTATATATATATATATATATATATATAATATATATATATATATATATATATATATATATATATATATATATATATATTATATATATATATATATATTATATATATATATATCTATATATATATATATATATATATATATATATATATATATATATATATATATATAATATATATATATAATATTATATATATATATATATATATATATATATAGATATATATATATATATATATATATATATATATATATATATATATATATATTATATATAATATCTATATATATATATATATATATATAATATATATATATATATATATATATATATATATATATATATATATATATATATATATATATATATATATATATATTATATATATATATATATATATATATATATATATATATATATATATATATATATATATATATATATAATATATATATATATATATGTATGTATGTATGTATAAATATAAATAATGTATATATATATGTAAATATGAAAATATAACTACTGTATAAATATAATATTTAAATTTTTCTATCAGTTTTCTATACTAACTTAAGTTAACAACACATTTTTTTACAATTATAAACATTTTAAATATTAAAATATTTATGTCAAAAAAAAATCTCAAGCTAAACCTAACTTTCAAGATATATCTGAAAAGAAAAACTGAATTTTGTGGCCATTTGACTCGAGCGGTCGTTCCAGGTGGTGATGGAAGGGGACTTACCCGAGGGAGTGTGTTCTGACTGCTCCGAGTCTGCCATAAACGCTGCTGAATTCAAAGCACTATGTCAAGTGGCAGCTCGGCAATGGGACACCACTTTAGCTTTACTTTATGATTTGCCTACACAATGCACTGATAACAAAACAGTTTTTGCTATAATAGACAAAAATCAAATGATTGCTATTAATGATATGAAACCATCTTATACCCGTACTACCGCAGCTCAACGCCTAAATAAATATTTGTCCAAACGTCCAGAACCAACAAAAGAAAATGTATATAAATGTCCAAATTGTGATAAATGTTTCTCGAATCCGTTCAAATTTAGTTTACACTTGAAAGAATCACCTGATTTGCAACGAGCGTGCTATGTATGCGGTGTTGTCATACTCCAAAATGATTTGCTCAACCATTTGATAAATAAACATAAGGAAAAGCCATTCAGTTGTAAAAAATGTACAGCAATATTCCGTTCCTACAATCAATATCTGCACCATGTGGAGAAAACCCATAGGTTTGGTCGGGCATTTTGTGGTGATTGCGGACGTAGCTTCCAATCCCTTAATGCTTATCATGCTCATGTCTCCATACATATATCCAAGAACTGCCCAAGCTGTGATAAGCTGTTCCGAAATCACTCCTGCTACATGCATCACACAAAATATTGTTGCGAATTAGATAGCAAAAAGAAAGTTGTGAAACGAAAAAAGAAAGTCACCATAGAAATCAGAAATGCTAAAAACAACCGTAATATCAAAGTAGGGCTCCGAGGGGCTACCAACAAAGAGTGTGTATGTGATTATTGCGGTAAAACATTTGCAAGAAAGAAATTCGTCTGTGCCCACATTCAGATTGTCCATATGAGGAACACCCACCGTCCTTGCGTTTACTGCGGCAAGCTGTTAGCATCAGCTCATATGTCGGAGCATATGAAGCAGCATAAACCTGATCGTAACTTCACTTGTGAACAATGTGGATTGGTGTTGAAAACAAAATTAGGATACAATCAGCATATACGTCTCCATACTGGAGAACGACCTTACGAATGTAAACAATGTGGAGAAACTTTCTCAGCATCATCAAGACGTTCAGAGCATATAAGGAAAACTCACAAGACCAAAGATATAGTTCTGAAGCAGCAATGCCACCTTTGTCCAGCCAAGTTTAGGCTGCCATATCGGCTGAAGAGACACCTGAGGTCGGTCCACAATGATGACCAAGACCAAACTCCTCAGTTTGAGTGTAATGTGTGCCGTGAGAAGTTCAGTTCTTCTCGGGGTCTTAATCATCATAGCCGGAAGCATCAGAATGTGGGTTCAGTTTTTAGGAAGCCGGATAGGATTGTTTTAGATGTGTACAATGAGAACAAAAACTAAGAAATTAATTCCAATATATAACTATAGCATATATAGAAATAGTGGTTTGTCAAGATGTATACACTGTGTTCTAACATACTCTCTACTCAGCTTCACGCTATATAATGCACATGGCAGGGTAGTCAGAATGAACTTGGGAACCTAGTGTAGTGTTAAGACACTCCGTTCCACTTCCCTTTTCCGCCGAATTTGAGGCATGCGTGTTGAGCGGTGGAGCTCAACGCGGCGTTTTGCCTTGTACCTTTTCTACCATTGTGGACCGAAAATTCCTATATACTTTAATAAAAAGCATTTTTTGTAACTAAATTTAGATTTGCTACAGATATTTAATAAATATTTCCGTTCTATCTTGTCTATTGATAATTCTAAGCAGATATCTTCGTAATCTATAGGTTAGGTCAGAGATGTTTACAAAATAAATAAGTCGTAACAAAGGTACAATATTTATATAGATTGATAATAATAAAATATTTTTATCAAACAAGGCAAAGCGCAGCGTTGAGTTCCGAAACTTAATTACGCCGCGTTGAGTTCCGAGACTTAATTATGGCTCAAATTCGTCAGAAAGTGGGGAAACAAATGGAATGGAGTGTCTTAACACTAGATTTCCAAGTTTCTACCCAGCCATGTGCTGGATACAGTGTGAAGCTGTTACTGCTTATTTATTTATTTAAAGCTGGTTCTGTTTGGTTTCTTTTTTGGTATCTTGGATATCCTGATGCTCATTTGCTTGTGGAATGCTTCCAGAATTGAGGGGAAGTGTTAAGGGAATACTAAAATAATTGAGGCCTGTTGTTTGACTGTAACCAGCAGGTTATGGGTTCGATCCCCAGTCGAGGCAATGAAATATCTAATATTTTCAATTTACATATTTAATGTTTTCATTTTCTTCGTTCTGGTAATGAGGCAAAGCGCGGCGTTGAGGCCCGCCACTCAACACGCAATGCCTCAGGCGGAAAGTGGGGATCGGAAATGAAACGGAGTGTCTTAACACTATGTTCCCTGGTTCCCTTGCCTACCCCGCCTCGTGCGGGATACAGCGTGAAGCTGAGAAAAAAAAAACTAAAATAATATATGTATTTCCTAATATATTATTGTCAATTAATAAATTAAACTAATTTTTAATTTTTTATTAAGATTTAAATATGAATATCATGTATTAGTCAACTATGATTGTGAATAAAAAAATATTTATGGTACATATTTTTTTTTATTTTATCTATGTCTATATGACTGAAAATAAGTTTTTTTTTATTAAAAAAAAAATAAAATAAAAAATGATTTCTTCTTAATGAGAAGGTACTTTTATAACTTGAAGTCTTTCTAATGCCGTTTAAATCAATTCCAATTTCTACCCGATCCCAAAATGGAGAAGACATGAAGGCTGATCGGTCACGTGGTTTCAGGTGGTGGAAGAAACCGACCTGCCCGCGGCGTTGTGCTCCGCGTGTGCACATACCGCCATATCGGCGTTGCAGTTCAGGCAACTATGCCATGAGTCTTTCAGCCACTGGACTAAGATTACCGAGGCTCTGATGATACCAGAAAATCCAAGGGCACAAGATAAGGCTTTTTATATAACTTGCAACGGAACTGTCTTCAATGATTATGTGACAGTTAGCCATTCTCGAGAAGATGCTGTCAAAAGATTGAATTTTGTGTCTGGTGGTCATAAAATTCGTGCAAAATATAAAAAGAAAGGTTCCAAAATGAGTGAAAACAAGTGCAAGTGCAGGGATTGCGGGAAAGAGTTTCAGCTGCCCTACTTTTTGAATAGACACTTGATAAATTCGTCAGTACGCGCTTGCACGTTGTGCGGGAAGGTTGTGTCGAAAGAAAAATTGCCGATACATTTGGCGAGAGCTCACCAACAGTTGGTCGAGTTTTGTGATATATGCTATAAAGTGTTCGATGATAGATATCTTTTGGATCGGCATAAGCATATATTGCATGCTGATAACAGTTTGCAATGCAACATTTGCAGGAATGGATTCAAAAATGATCGATCACTAAGAGCTCATATGTACACACATACACTCTTTAACTGCTCGTCGTGCAACAGCAGCTTTGAAAACCGGAAATGTTACTTGTACCACAGAAACAACTGCAAAGGATCAAAGTTTACAAGTCAAGATATTTACGAATGCAACGATTGTGGGAGTAAATATACTAAAAAGCCATCTCTAAGAGTCCATATAGTTCAAAAACATTTAAATGTTTTGCCATATGTGTGCCAAATTTGTGGGAAACGTAGCTCCTCGAAGACACACCATAAATCTCACGAATTGGTCCACAAAACAGAGAGGAAGATATATCAGTGTTATTGTGGTGCCAAGATGAGAACAGTCCATGGTTTCCAAATGCATCAGAGGATCCATTCTGGAGAGAAGCCGTACGAATGTCAGGAATGTGGGGACAGGTTCCTGTCGGCCTCCAGACGGTTAGATCATATAAAGAGGAAGCATAGACGGAAAGACCTTGGCTGTGATGAGTGTGAAGCGAGGTTTGTGAGACCCTCGGAGCTGAAGAAGCACTGGAGAACTGCTCATCATGTCAATGTTCTTGTCTAAATGGATGTTATATATAAGGATTGATAAGGTTGGTGCTTATTGTGAGAATAATGTATTTATAAACAAAGTACAGTTATTTATGTATTTTCTCCTTAAAATGATCGGTTGAGAAGCGCAGGCGCAGGGGCGCAAGAATGTGACATATACTTGACGGGCTGTGGACTTAATAACATTCAAGAAGTTGAAATATTTACTCACGCTGTATCCCGCACATCGCAGTGTAAGCAGTGGGAACTTGGGAACCTAGATTTAAGACACTTCGTTCCGTTCCGAATTAAGGCATTGCGTGTAGCGTGGCGGATCTCAACGCTGCAGTTTGCCTTGTTACCAGAGCGAATAAATGAAAACATTGAATATTTTTACTTACTTTCATAGCTTCACGCTGTATCCCGCACACGGCTCGGTAGGCATAGGGAAATTGGGAACCTAGACCTAAGACGCTCTGTTCCCAACAAATATTTTTAATAAAAAATATTAACTATTTCATTTCCTCAAGTGGAGATCGAACGCACATCCTGTTGCGTTTACATTCACATACTTCTGCCCCTGCGCAACGACAGGCTTCAATTTTAAAAAAAATCATTTTCTATTAACTTGCTTCGATAAACAAGGCTAAATGATTTCCGTCATTTAACAAGCGAACGGAAGTGACTTTATGGGAACGGTGTACATTATCATAACTTTTCCAGACTTCCTCTGCCTACCCTACCTGGGGTATACTGTCAAAGTAAAAAATCTAACACCACCTGGTTTTATTGCGAGTTTTTTTTTTTAGCTTCACGCTGTATCCCGCACGAGGCAGGGTAGGCAGACGGAACCCGGGAACCTAGTGTAAAGACACTCCGTTCCACTTCCGTTCCCCACTTTCCGCCGAATTTGAGGCATTGCGTGTTGAGTGGCGCAACTCAACGCCGCGCTTTGCCTTATTGCCAGAGCGAAGAAATGAAACATTAAATATTTAAATTGAAAATATTAAATATTTCATTTCCTCGACTGGTAATCGAACCCAGAACCTGTCGGTTACAGTCACATACTTGTGCCGCTGCGCCACGACATGCCTTTATTGCGAGTTTTTATTTTAAAAGTATTGCCTTGCAAATTCATTTGTCTGAGATGATATATATTGTTAGGCAAAGCTTATTGCTTAATTAAAGAATACTACAATGATAAAAGTGCGTGGGATTAAATGCTGTTGGTACTAACTTACGAAGCTATGTTATATATTTACTTTTCTTGCCGGCTCTTCTCAGCAGACCCGCCTTCCGAGCCGGTGGTAGCTTCCTGTAAGGACTGACACTACAGACACTTATATGTAACTTGCCGATTCAAAAGTGCTTGTAATGGCCTAATTGAATGAAGAATATTTGGATTTTGATAATATACATAGACAAATTTTACAAGTTTTAATTTTTTTGGGGGTATTTACAAAAAGACAATTTATTAACTTTTTAATTTAATTCAAATGATCACAAGCGACAGAATTGGATGCCGGACAAATAATAATATTAAAGTTAGTTATGAGGTCTTACAAATTTAAAAATATCAAAGCTTGGCTGTAAACGGTGCGGTTTGAATTCTCGAAATAGATAAGAACACTGCGGCGTTGAGTTCCGCCGTATTGTCTCACATTAGCGTTAAGTGAAGATCAGAACAGAGCGTCTTACTAATAGAATACCAAGTTTCTTCTGCCATCCATGTCATGAACAGTATATAGTCTGAAGCTATAAAAAAAAACAATTTCAAAATTGTCAAAACTGTCGTGGCTCTAGCGACAATACAACGGCGTTGAGTTCCGCCAAGGAGAACATGTTCTTCTAATAATATGTCAATATCCTTCTGCCTACACTTTTATATGTGTGATTCATTGTTGATTGTAACCATCTTAATTTATCGTAAGATAATAAATATATAACCGATCGCTGTCTGTTCATGGAAGATATATTAAATAACATCTTATAGGGGGTGTTTATTTATGTAGAAGGGGACGAAATAGTGTCTTTATTCTTTTTCTGTTTTGCTGTTTATCTGTACGTTTGTACAGGCTAATCTCAGAAATGGCTAACCAGATTTAAATGCAGTTTTAACTGTTTGTGTTTTGTTTTATTTTAGAAATAGAAAAAGTTACATCATTTAAAAATATGTACTTCGACAAATTTGCTACAATTTTTTTATTAGCTGTTTTTTGTCTTTTGAGTGGTAATGTTAATTGAACAAGAAAGTTATTTTAATAAGTAAATGAATTAGAAAAGCCTCAGGCGGTTCGCTAGTATTAAAATGAATAGTAAAATAATTCATTCATTCATTCATTCATAGCTTCACGCTGTATCCCGCACGAGGCAGGGTAGGCCGAGGGAACCCGGGAACCTAGTGTTAAGACACTCCATTCCACTTCCGTTGCCCACTTTCCGCTGAATTTGAGCCGCCAGAGAGAAATATTTAAATTGAAAATATGAAATATTTCATTTCCCCCTCGACTGGGGATCGAACCCAGAACCTGTCGGTTACAGTCACACGCTTGTGCCGCTGCGCCACGACAGGCCTCATAATAGTAAAATAATAATATATAAAAAAAGTTAAGGTCCAAATGTCAATAGAGTTATGTTTTTATTATTTCATAAAGAAATACCTTAAAAAGAACTGCTATGTTTTGTACAAGTCTAAGGAAATTATTGGTGTTTTGTTTCAGGTGCAAGAGGATCAATTATTTCCGCGTGGTCTGTGCGTGTCCTGCACCAGGGTAGCTGTGTCCGCCTCGGAATTCCGAATATTTGTGACCAAATCACAACGATTATGGTCCAATTGTGTAGACTCCCTTCACACTCTGCCAACCTTGAATACTTCCCAAAAATCCCTATACGCCATAGTTAGGGAGAATCTGTTGCTACAGACCGTAAATCACTTTGAAGGTGACGCAAAAGATTTGTTAGAACATCTCAGCAATAGAATTGTTAAAAGAAAACCGTTATTAGTGGAACGGAAGCCGAGACATCCTAGAACAGGACCAGCCTGCAGCTGCACAGATTGTGGAAAGAGCTTTTTAAGTCCATATTACCTGAATATGCATTTAAGGAACAGTGGGCAGAAGGAAGCCTGTTGGCTCTGCGGTGCCATGTTGACACGAGGCCAGGAAATGAAGGAGCATCTACGGAAGATACACAATACTCAGATGTTCATATGTTCTGAATGTCCATTGCTGTTTAAAACAGATGTGGATAGAAGACGTCATGCCAAAAAGTGTCATGGCCCCGGTGTCATGACATGTGCGGATTGTGGCAGAACGTTCCAGAGAAGTGCCTCTTTCGATGTGCACACACAGATGCACACGGTGCGCACGTGCAGATCCTGTGGCGCACAGTTCACGAACCGTGGGTGTTACAGAGCGCACAGGTCCAAATGCGAACCGGATGCTAAACCAGATTTGAAGACCATACCAAGGAACAGGCGCTCCAATATCCGTGATCCGGCAACTTTTACATGTGATTATTGTGGCAAGACTTACCATTCTCGTCCGCAGTTGAAAAATCATATTCTTTGGATCCACATGGACATAAGGCCTCATCAGTGTCAGTGGTGTGGCAAAAGATTTTATACGCCAGCTCGTCTGGCTGAACACACGGTGGTCCATACGAGAGTGAGGAATTTTGAGTGTGATATCTGTGGTGCTAAATTAGTGTCCAAGATGGCGGCTGTGTACCATAGGCGAAGGCACACGGGTGAACGGCCTTACGAATGCCCGGATTGTGGTGAAAAGTTCATATCATCCTCACGTAGATCGGAACACGCTAAGAGGAGACATAATAAAGGTTCCCGTATCCATTGTCCGGAGTGTCTGGCCAGTTTTGTGAGGAATCATGAATTAAAAAAGCATATGGACAAAGTTCATAATAATGAAAATCATGTTGTTGTTAAAATAAAGAAGGAGAACCAAGAGTTGGGGATGAAGGCTGTATGATATTTGTCGTTGGACAAACGCTTTTTCGGATATCTGTTGACGCAGTGTTGCCAGCTTAAAAATTTTGAATGGCATAGATTCTTTATTTTTTGGCTCCTGTTTTTTTTTTATTTTGATAGCTGTTTTTTTTTTTTTTTAATTTAAAATTATTGTACAATATCTGTTTGAATATTTAAAAAAAATGATTTGATTCTTTTTTTTTAATAATGGAGTTTTTATTGTTAAGCAAATGTATTTAGTTATTTGGACATTTATTTCATTTAATACTTTTTAATATGACAATAATTTAAGACACATTATAATTAAATAATTATCAGAAAGTTTATATATTGAATAGAAAATATTAATTTTGTTTATTCAGTTTGAGTTTTTTTGCTTCATGCTGTATCCCATATAAAGCAGGGTATGTCAAGGGACCCTGGTTGAAAGAAATCGGAAACAGCTTTATTTTGCTGTGAGAGCAATAACCGAGCCTTCAACCGCCTGATTTACAGCCAAAAGACAAAATATTTTGTAATCTGCCCATAGATTATATATAAACTAAAATTTGTAGTATGAAAGATTATTTTTTGCTTGGAGTTGCTGAGTCCAACGACAGCGTCGCGACTTAATTGTGAAAAGTTGTGGGTTCGATCGCTACTCGGGATAAGAAATATTTATTATTAAGGCAGTGTTGCATTCAATTCCATTTCTCAAATCGCAATGACTCGAATATGGCGGAAAATGAGCGACAGAAATGTTACTTTCGTTAGTAGCTTCACGCTGTATCCCGCTCATAGCAGGACAGGCAGAGGGAACTTGGGAACCTAGTATTGAAAAGACTCCGTAATAAAAGTTTTATTACGGAGTTTTTATAATACTTGGTTCCCAGTTATTATGTATTAAGTAATAGGAGTAGCGGCTTGATTTTTAAATAATTCTGAGAACTGAGAATTTTTTTTAGTAATTATCTTATTTGTAGAAAATGAAAACGATCCAATCTAATAATCTTTTTTAAACTGGCAATGTTTTAAAGTTTAAGTAGATATTGAGAAAATATATTGAATTTAAGTAGTATAGTTTATAGCTTAAACTATAACTTTGGAATATAAAAAATACTTTTTTAATTGATTATAATTGAAATTTAATTTATCAAAGGGCGTAAGATTACAAGCAAGAGACTGTAAACGCGACGATTGTTAGTGACAGAGTGTGTTAACACTAGGTTTCCATATACCCTAAAACTACGTACGTAGTCATGGGTCGTGACTCTCCGACTACCCAGCAAATACTAACGCCACTATGTTCTAACACATATAATCAGCAAAAGATATGGCACGTTCATTACCGAGTATTATGTATTAATGTTATTACTGGGGTGGTCTTTAAGTAAAGCTAGATAGAATAATTAGAGTTTAAATTGGTCTTAAGCTGGCTGTCTAGTAAAGAAGTCATTTTAAAACATAAACTTTAATTTTAAAATGATGAAAGCGCCCCATCGGTGACAACAGTTATGATTTACCTTGGTAAATGCAAAATATAGCGTGAAGAAATTAAAAAAAAACAGTAGGATGTATACAATTAAACATTTATCTAAAATAAAAGTCTAAAACTATAAACAGTTGGTAACACTGAGTATATGTCAATTTGACAATTCCCCAGCCAAGGAGGTCCTTTTCGAGTGCAGCCCATAGCGCATATAAATCGTTTTATAACATAAATTTTAACTAAACAATATGTCGTTCAATCAAGATTTGCGACAATTATTAAAGCCATATTACTGGGTTAATATTTTGTTAAGCATCTCCTATGTAACGTGCAAACGAACTAATATAATTTGTAACTTATTGTTTCCTGACACTGATTGTGAATTGGACAGTCGAGAAACGGAAATCTTGTTTTTCCTAATTATCGTAGTCATGTTGAGGACGAGGAAGGCGGGCAGTGTTACTATGGTTAATTATTTGTCGTCCTCCTTTGTTTATACGAAAATAGCTAATTTGATACTGTGGTTGTACGCTGATATAAGGTTAGTATGTAAATATATATTATTTTATTTATTAAATATAATATTTTTTGGTGATAATTTCTATGAAGAAATAATAATATTTGAGGCCTGTCGTGGCGCAGCGGCACAAGCGTGTGACTGTAACCGACAGGTTCTGGGTTCGATCCCCACTCGAGGAAATGAAATATTTAATATTTTCAATTTAAATATTTAATGTTTCATTTCTTCGCTCTGATAATAAGGTAAAGCGTGGCGTTGAGTTCCGCCACTCAACACGCTTAGCCTCATATACAGCGGAAAGTGGGGAAGGGAGTGTCTTAACACTAGGCTCCTGGATTCCCTCTGCCTACCCTGCCTCGTGCGGGATACAGCGTGAAGGAAAAAAAAAGAAATAATATTTTGGAGATCTTAGTTGACTATACTGCTCTCACTTTGGCTCTTTTTAAAAATAGATATATCAAGAATAAAAGGATATATCAAAAAGAAAGTTGGGCATGTAATCTTTCTCACAAAAAAAATAATATATGTTATAAATATGTACTGTATAATTATAATAAAAAAATCCTTGGTCATAGATATTTTTGTATATATGTAGAAGAAACGAACGCCCAGTCCATTTTCATTTCATAAGAAAACAATCAATTATTGGAAATTTTAAATATTTGTGTATTATGAAATTATGGCAAGATATATAGATAATATAGAGTTTATATGTTTAGAAGTATACTTTTTTAGAAAATGTATAAGAAAAATAATTTGTTATCATTTCCTAGTCGGAGATGGTTTTAAAAGCCCAGTTGTAAGGTTGTTAGGATGTAGAGACATGCACTCTAGATACTTCTTCACACAACTAAACATCATATAGTTGTGCCACTGATCGCCGATATTGAGTAAAAAAAATAAATATTATTTTAATCTACCTCTGAGGCCTGTTGTGGCGCAGCGGCACAAGCGTGTGACTGTAACCGACAGGTTGTGGGTTCATTCCCCACTCGAGGAAATGAAATATTTAATATTTTCAATTTAAATATTTAATGATTTCATTTCATCGCTCTGGTACAAGGCAAAACGCAGCGTTGAATTCCGCCACTCAACACGCCATGCCTTAAATTCGGCGGAAAGTGGGGAACGGAGATGAACGGAGTGTCTTAACGCTAGGTTACCAAGTTCCCTCTGCCTACCCTGCCATGAGCGGGATACAGCGTGAAGCTAAGAAAGAAAAAGAAGAATTTAAATCTACTTTTTTAGGAGGAAATGGAAAACTTTGAACCGCACCTCTTGAAATAATAAGTGAAAGTATTAAAAATCAAGCCAATCATTATCAGACATATACTTATTTAGACAACATAAGAATTAATTAAAATATTTTCAGATACGGCTTGCCCTACGGAGCTTTACTAATATTGTTTTCACTCCTTCTCCCCGAGCCTACATACTCTGGTCCTGAACTGATCACATACTTCCGGGGCCCCCAAGTCCTTGAAGAGGAGCTGAAACGTAGCAAGAATACGACTTGGATGGTCTGTTTGTACGCAGCGTGGCACCCAGCTTGTGTCACCTTTGCATCGGTGTTCGCGGAGTTGTCAGCTAATTATAGCCTCGATAATTTGAAGTTTGGCAAATTGGATGTGGGCAGGTGTGTGATGGTTAATGTCATTATTTTAATATAACTTGCGACAAAGTAAGAGCGACAAGATGTGGATTCGATCCTTACTCCAAGAAATAAAGCATTTAATATTTTTAACTATCTGGTAACAAGCTAAATTGTGGCGTTGAGTTCCGCCACTAATCACGCAATGCCTCTAATTCGGCGGAAAGTAGGGAAAGAATGGCCTTTACAGTAGGGAATGCATTGCCCTGACAGTAGGGCCCCATCTTCCGTCAGGCCTACCTTGCCTGATACAGCGAGAGGAAAGTAGGAAAGAAAAGAAAATGTTTTCTCCATTCAGTTCCGTTCCGCCGAATTTGAAACATTAAACCAAATACTTTTTTTTTAGGAAATATATATTCTGTCTGTTAAATTTTATATGATAAATATAATTACTTACTTAGCTTCACGCTGTATCCCGCACGAGGCAGGGTAGGCAGAGGGAACTCGGGAACCTAGTGTTATGACACTCCGTTCCACTTCCGTTCCCCACTTTCCGCCGAATTTGAGGCATTGCGTGTTGAGTGGCGGAACTCAACGCCGCGCTTTGCCTTATTACCAGAGAATAAATAACATTAAATGATAAATATAATTAATATAACAATAATCGTTTTAAAACACAACCTTAATTCCAGATATCCCGAAGCAGCAGCCAAATACAGAATACAAGATGGACCGACCAGTCGCCAGCTCCCAACGGTCCTCCTGCTCAGCGATGGTCAGGAGAAGATGAGGAGACCACACCCTGACTCCACGGGGAAATTACAAAAGTAATTTAATTTGAAAACTATAATTTTTTTTCTTCAGCTTTAACACTGTACTGCAAGGTTGGGAATTTGGGAACCTTTTCCGTTAAAACACTTCCTTTACACGTTTTACATTGAATTTGAGGCATATCATGTTGTATGGCGGTGCTCAACGCTGCGCTTTGCACGAATACCAGAGCGAAGTAATAAAGATATTAAAATATTTCATTTCTTGGAGAAGGATGAAAGCTACAACCTGTCACTTTGACAGTTGTTTTTTTTTTTTTTTTTTTTAATTTCAAAAACACTTGCTACAAAGAAGTGATCTGGGAACATGATTTCAGGTTCCTATTTTCCAAAGACAATATGAAAGCTGCGTTCGATTTGGACGGCATTTACCAAGAGTGTAAAGAGAAGCTCGCAGCGGCGAAGACCAATAAAAAGAACGAGTAGACCAGAAAAGACCGGAAGTAGACCGAGCTGGCTTTTTGTTAAATTTGTGGATTTTTTTATTTTTAAATTGTCTCTTAACTTCACGCTGTATCCCGCACATGCGATGATAGAAATGGGGAACATGGGAACCTAGTGTTGAGACGCTGCGTTCCCCACTTTCCATCCAATTTGAGCCGTTGTTTGATGAGTGGCGGAACTCAACGCTGCCGAATCTTTTATTTAAGAAATCTTGGCATTTTTTTTTTCAATATTTATGAAGTGCACACTAATGATAATTAAGGCTTTAATATGTTTTTTTTTTTTTTATTATTATTTTTTAGTTTTTTTTTAACTATGAATTGTGAATGATCTGATTTTTTGTATTAATATTATACATAATATAGGACTTATTATATTTTTATTTATTTATTTATTATATTTTGTAAGTAAATTGCAAAATTAATTTTTTTTTTTTATATTTTAAATATTTTTTTTTCTTGTGTCGTTTTGTAAAACTAGTGTTTAAAATGTGTTCAAAAATTGTTGTTAATGTATTTAAATGATAAGTAGATTTTATTAAAGAAATAATAACAATTGTATATTATAGTTTTTTTTTTTTAAATTTTTGATTTCCTATTTTTGTTGGCAACAGTACATTCCAGATTTAAAGTAATATTTTTAAAACATTAAGGCCTGTCGTGGCGCAGCGGCACAAGCGTTTCACTGTAACCAACAGGTTCTGGGTTCGATCCCCGCTCGAGGAAATGAAATATTAAATATTCAATATACAGCGTTAAACTCAATATTTAATTAAATATAATTGTAGAAATTTAAAATCAAATATTTCTTTAAACATTTTTTTAGCTTCACACTGTATCCCGCTCATGGTAACGTAGGCAGAGGGAACTTGGGAACCTAGTGTTAGGACACTCCGTTTCGTTCCACATTCCCGCCGAATTTGAGGCAACGTGTGCTGAGATGTGGAGCTCAACGCCGCGCTCTGCCTTGTCACCGGCGCTTGGAAATGAAAATATGAAATATTCAACAATTACAATATTTTATTTCCCCGTGTGGGGAACGAACTCACGAAGGTCTCAATTCTTAATTATTACTAGTTTAGAGGAAAAACACGCGGCGTTGAGCTCCGCCAATAATCACACAACGCCTCATAAATTCTTTGGAAAGTTGAGAACGAAGTGTCCTAACTCTAGGTTCCCAGGTTCCCCCCTGGTAAATAAAACCAAACTGACTAGATATAACATTTATTTAATAAACATATATAAAATTCTAAGCAATATAAATATATACAATATATAAAATATAAAAAGGCAAAAGAGAAAGTCCACTTTTAAAATTTTATCTCATAAAAATTAAAATGTAAATAAAACATCATATAATATTTTAAAATTTAATATCCCTTTAAAACTAACTGCGGCGTTGAGTTACGTATGTAATTCAACACTTATTGCCTTTAGGAAGACCACATACTAACCTTTATTTTGTATAGAAAGTTCTTTAGAAAATAACAGTATAATTAATAAAAAAAAAAAAAAAAATTGAAAATAATAGAGGCCTGTCGTGGCGCAGCGGCACAAGAGTGTGACTGTAACCGACAGGTTCTGGGTTCGATCCCCAGTCGAGGAAATGAAATATTTAATATTTTCAATTTAAATATTTAATGTTTCATTTCTTCGCTCTGGTAATAAGGCAAAGCGCGGCGTTGAGTTCCGCCACTCAACACGCAACGCCTCAATTTCGGCGGAAAGTGGAACGGAGTGTCTTAACACTAGGTTCCCGGGTTCCCTCTGCCTACCCTGCCTCGCGCGGGATACAGTGTGAAGCTAAGAAAGAAAGATATAATTATCAATAAATACAATATTAAAACAAAACCGGTCAAGCGCGAGTCGAAATCACTAAAACAGGGTTTCTTATCATAATCTATAAAAACTGCTAAATGAACAACCCCTTTTGTAGTTTGGGAACCTTCTTAAGTATTTTTTTTGAAATATAAAATCTATGAAAATTTCAATTGTCTACCATGAACAAACTGACAGGTTCTGAGTTCGATTCCCGGTCGAGGAAATGAAATATTTAATATTTTCAATTTAAATATTTAATGTTTTCATTTCTTCGCTCCGATAAAAAAGGCAGAACGGGACAAAATAAAGCTTATTGTAAGAAATATTTACAATTAAAAAATATCAGTCTAATGGACAAAGCGGGGGTGGGTTAAATAAAACTCCTCAAGTCAGACTTTCCAATCCACTTCACATAGCTGGATAGGATAGGCAGAGGGAACATGGGAACCTAGTGTTGAGACACTCCGTTCCCAACAAAACACATCTGTCACCAACGTTTCAAAGAAATATTAAATATTTAAATTTCAAATTCCCAAGACCCCTCTGCCTATACTCAAACACTCCACCCCCCCCGGTCTCCTCCCGTCCTCTATCCCCCCTCTGCGGGATAGAGCGTGAAAAACCACAGATAAAAACGCAATAAAGACTTCAAAGCACGAACATTTCAAAGACCATATCCAATACATTCAACAAATTGAGAAACCTCGGTCGGTCGTCGTCCGTTTTTCTAGACACTATTTTGTCTTTCTTTTGGATTGTGGTATCTGAAATAAAAAAGAAAAGGCACTCACGGTAACCTGAAGGGAACCTGGGGTTAACACGTTCTAAGTGTATACATTCTTTTTTTTATTTATTTATCAATAGCTTCACGCTGTATCCCGCACTAGGCAGGGTAGACAGAGGGAACCCGGGAACCTTGTGTTAAGACACACCGTTCCACTTCCGTTCCCCAATTTCCGCCGAATTTAAGGCATTGCGTGTTTAGTGGCGGAACTCAACGCCGCGCTTTGCCTTATTACCAGAGCGAAGAAATAAAACTTTAAATATTTAAATTGAAAATATTAAATATTTCATTTCCTCGACTGGGGATCGAACCCAGAACCTGTCGGTTACAGTCACACTCTAGTGCCGCTGCGCCACGACAGGCCTCATGAAAACATAGATGCTGCAATCTATACTTATAATATATCTGTAACCGATCTCTGTCTGTTCATGGAAGATATATTAAATAACATCTTATAGGAGACGTTTATTTATATAGTAGGGCACAAAATAATTTAATTTTTTGACTGTGTGTTTGTAAACGTTTATCTCAGAAACGGCTGATCAGATTTAAATGCAGTTTTCACTATTATATTTTTAATAAAATTTGTTAAAAAATAAAAATAAATAATTATTAATTTAGCTCAAATTCTAATTTTCAATGCATATTTGATATCTTAAACGAGATAATTTTATTAAGAGAGACAAATTGCAGCGTTGAGTTCCGCCACTAAAAACGCCTCAAGAACTCGCCTGAAAAAACATATAGGAATGAAGATGTTCCCAAATTTCACCGTCCCAATTTATCCTACCCAGCCGCGTGCGGGATACAGCGTGAAGCTGTCAAGAAATCGCAGGATTCCACGCACCTCTCTCAGAAGATCCTTTTTGCAGCCGCTGTACGTTCACTTGTTCACTCCACACCTTGCTGGTGTCTAAATATACTTTGATATTATATTCCGATATCGAATGAGACCAGTCACCAAAGACACCAATTCCTAAAAAATGAGAATCAAAATATTAATTTTTAGAAGTATATAAAAGTTTGCATGCAGCAGGATTTGAACCCGCACCTCTTGGTAACCGTCCAAGCGCTCTGACCAACTAAGCCATACATTCTCATCTTGCTACATTGAATTCTTGTACATTTCTTTTGCTAATACTATAGCAAGAAGACCTGCTTGAGGCCGATTGTGCCAACGGGACACATGCGTCTGTAAACTCTCCTTTTACATATTTTAGTACAATAACTTCTCTCTCAGCTTCACGCTGTATCCCGCACGAGGGAGGGTAGGCAGAGGGAACCTGGGAACCTAGTGTTAAGACACTCCGTTCCACTTCCGTTGCCCACTTTCCGCCGAATTTGAGGCGTTGCGTGTTGAGTGGCGGGTGGCTTATTACCAGAGCGAAGAAATGAAACATTAAATATTGAAATTGAAAATATTAAATATTTCATTTTCTTGACTGGTAATCGAACCCAAAACCTATCGGTTACAGTCACACTCTTGTGCTGCTGCGCCACGACAGGCCTCTTACCAGAGCGAAATGTACAATAACTTACCAGAGCGAGATGAAAATATCTATATCAACAAAATATATGCAATCTGCCATATTTACCGACAAACTTTAACCTGCAACATCACAACAGGCCTCAAAAAGTTGTAAGAAAATATAATAATTACCAACAGGTCGTGGAAAATCAACTGGTATCATCACAACGTCTGGTCCGCAGGTCGCTGAACTGAAGTTGTTCTTATCAACCTCATAACTTGGTCTGGAGGAGAGAAAATTCTACGCTGTATGCCCTCATATGGCAGGGCAGACAGAAGAAACTTGGGAACCCACATTCCCCACTTTTCACCAAATTTGAGTGGTGGAACTCAACATTGTGCCTTTATATCAGAGCTAAGGAATGAAAATATTAAAATGTTCATGAAATATTTAATATTTTAAAATTTTTAATATTTAATTTCTTCGCTCTTGTTATAAGGCAAAACGCGGCGTTGAGTTCCACCACTCAATATGCAATGGCTCAAATTCGGCAGAAAGTGGGGAACAGAAGTGGAACGGAGTGTCTTAACACTAGTTTCCTACATTCCCTCTGCCTACCCTGCCATGTGCGGGATACATTGTGATACTGAGTAGAGTATTTATTGAAAATATATCATAAAATAGTGTCTGTTGATTTTTTTTTTACAGTTTAAAGTTGTATCCTAAACCTAGCAGAGTAGGCAGAGGGAACTTGGGAACCTAGTGTTAAGTCACTTCATTATCATTAAGACACTTCGAATTTATTTTCTTTAAATCTCTTTTATATACTATATTTACAATTGTTTGGCCTTTTGAACACATATTTTTTGTTATTTTTCAGCAGTTAATTATTACATTAAGATATCAGCTGTCCAGTAATAGTTCAGTTTTATATTATCAAAAGTTATACAAATAGATCACAGTCACAATATAAATAGATATCAATTTGAAGATCAAAAGAACAATCTATTTTAGTACCAAAGGTCATACCAATTAAAGTAAAAAATAAGACAAAACCTGGAGTCTAACTAAATTACCTGCCAGAATCAGACACATAAAGATCAGCATCGCCACTTAGAGACGAAAGTTCTATCATTAAAGGCCCAGCATGTCCCAATTGCCAATAAGAAAAGTTGCCAGCACCAACCACTCCTGATACGGTATCTAGTAACTCTACATCAGTCACTACAGGTACTTGCTGCGGCAAAAACGGTAGCATCGTAAAGAATAGAGATAAACCTATAATTGTGTGTGATAATCGCGCCATTTGATGAACGATTTTTATATATATATTTAAGTAAAATAAAATGTTTTCAAGTCAAACTATCGGCTATTATTGATTTGCTTTTGACATTTGACATTGACATTTGGTGTTCGTTCCGTAATAGCAACGATTGTTGCGTTCGGCCTAAGATTAAAAATTAAAACACTATTTTGTTTTCTATCTCATTTACTTTTGTATTCTAATTAAATTAACGCTTTAAAAATAATATCTATAAATTGAAAACTAAAATTAAAAAATTGAAAACTAAAGTTAAATTATAGCAATATTCTATTTTTTCATGGATGTTAGCAGTCGTTTCACAACGTTGAAATACTATTATATATTTGTTTTATGCAAATATTATTTATTTGCTTTTAATTTGTTCTTTTTTTCTCTTTTTCTCTTTCTTTGTGGAATATGATTTGTTAATAACTAATTATTACACTTAAATCCTTTTATAAGCACAGCGTTCTGTTGTTGTTCCGCTACTCAGCGCATGATGTCTCGATATTAGACAGTGCCTTTTACCCTGTTAAATGCGGGTTGCAGTGTGAAGCTAAAAAATATATAATGATTACCAATGAATGAATCCACGATTCAGGTATCATCACAATTACCAATAACTGATTATATGGGTAATTTTTCTCAACACACAATGTTTCAATTTGCTGTAAAGCTGGGAAAGAAATTATTTAATGGGAACGAAACTTCAACAAAGTTTTATTAAAGATTCAATGGATACATTATTTGCTAGCGACGCGCCCGCTTAAATTACACGTTTTTATTTACTAATCTCAATTACCATCTTGTTGTAATAAAATCATGACTTTTAAGAAAAAAATTATACATGAAAACCTAAAATTGCAGCTAAATTAAAATTATTGGAGGCCTGTCGTGGTGCAGCGGTACAAGAGTGTGATTGTAACCGACAAGTTCTGGGTTCGATCCCCAGTTGAGGAAATGAAATATTTAATATTTTCAATTTAAATATTTAATGTTTCATTTCTTCGCTCTGGTAATAAGGCAAAGCGCGGCGTTGAATTCCGCCACTCAACACGCAATGCCTCAAATTCGGCGGAAAGTGGGGAACGGAAGTGGAACGGAGTGTCATAACACTAGGTTTCACTTCAGTTCCCTCTGCCTACCCTGAAGCTGAAAAAAAGAAGAAAAAAAAAGAAAAGAAAAATTAAATATTTCAGCTTCTATTCATACTCAGCTTCACACTGTATCCCGCAGACTGAATTTGAGGCATTGCGTGTTGAGTGGTGGAACTCAACGCCGCCCTTCGCATGGTTACCATAGCGATGAAATGAAAACATTAAATATTTAATTTGAAAATATTTAATATTTCTTTTTCTGGAGTGGAGGGGATAGAACCAAATTAAATTAAGCATAAAAGATAATGTAGTGGAAACGGTTAGCCGTTTCTGAGATAAACGCGTGCGAACGCACAGACACACACAGATAAAAACTTTAAAGATCAGATATTATTTAATATATCTTCCATGAACAGACAGCGATCGGTTACAGATTTATATATATAAGTATATAATAGATATACATATACTATATTTTTAATATTATATACATAGTAAGGGAATTATCAACAACATGAGTTCCGCCACTCAACACGAAATGCCTCAAATTCGGCGGTAAGTGGGGAACGGAAGTGGAACGGAGAGTCTCAACACTAGGTTCCCGGGTTCCCTCTGCCTACCCTGCCTCGTGCGGGATACAGCGTAAAGCTAAAAAAAATCAACAACATGGTTTTTTCTTTAAAGATATTATAAACATAATCTTATTTAAATTACACAACATCTGATTGCTTGTACGATAGTTATAAGTTCAATTCCCATATGGGGATTAAAAAAAATCCTCTCCTAATTTGGGTAATAAGATTAAACTCAGCTTCACGCTGTATCCCGCACATGGCGAGGTAGTCAGAGGGAACGTGGGAACGTAGTGTTAAGACTCTCCGTTCTGTTCCCCACTAAAATAATATTAAACACGGCATTGAATTCCGCCACTGAATCTGCAATGACTTGGAATATATGGAGTGTGGTGAACTGATTGTCTTAATACTAGATTTCCTCTGGTTACCGTGCGTGTTACCGGGATACAGCGTGAAACAAAAAAAAGTGTTAATCCACAGTTATAGCCGTAACAGACGACCGAAACTAACAGTTGAAAACCTCGACGTTGGTTCGCCATGGAACCATGACTTCTAGACAACCCATGCTCCACAAGATCGATCATGGCTTGATGGCGAACCTAAATTGAAGTTCGGTCCGATCGTCAGTTACAGCTTTCGTAAAGAAAAATATTTATTATGAAAACGTATAAATATTTGAACGTAGCTGGATTTGAAGCCGCGCCTCTTGATAACCTTTTGAATGGTTTTAAGCATGAGAAACTCAGTGTCTTTTAGCTTTACGATGAAACCCACATAGAGTACAGAGGGAGATGGAACCTGGGTATCTAGTATTAAGACACTCCACTTTCCATCGAATTCTGAAGCCATTGGGTTATCATATCTACTACCTCTTAACCAGAAAAACTATTAAATAACAAAAAGCTTCACGCTGTATCCCGCACATGGCAAAACGAAATCTCATAACCTAGTGTTAAGACACTCCGTTCTCCACTTTCCACTAAATGTGTAGCCATTGCGTGTTGACTGGCGGAAATCAACGCCGCGTAACCTGTTACGTTTGCTTACGCGGTGAAACAAGGCAATAAAAAATATATTATATGATAATTTCATCGTCATTTTATTGCAGAATAACAGTAAATATATCATATAAACTCATTCTGTTATCAGACAAACGGATATTACACACAGCAATGTCGTTATCAGTGTGATAGCTTATCAAATACAGATGTGTATCAAGCGCATTCGTCACGGAAATATTACAAGTAATTTCTATAGAAAACACTTATAAATTATCTACAATTTTAGTTTCGGCTTCACGCTGTATCCCGAATTTGGCAGGGTAGGCAGAGGGAACTCGGAGAACTAGTGTTAAGACATTTTGTTCCGTTCACCATTTTCCGCTGAATTTCCAGCTGGAACTCCACAACCGATTCGCATTGCTGGAATCTTTTGATAGTATTGACAAGGAAACCGACTATGTGGTGAAGGCTCTATGCCAAATACGAAGCAAACATTTTCCGTTTGCTCGAAAGTACAAAAAGTCAAAGCTGTTCAAGACTGCTTAGTAGAAGTCATCTAATGAAGCCGAAGACGGCAGATGGCAGAATTATTGCGTTTTGCTCTGAGATTCTGGCGAATTCTTATTCTTCCAGGGCGGAAAAACATGCAGCCCAAAATGTGGACAACATATATCGAGGTGCTGAGATGCGTCTACAACGCTGCGACACCATGCAGGATCAGAGAACGAGACCGATTTAACTCCATCACAGGGTGAGACCGAGAGATGTAATATCTTAAAAGCTGTTCACAAACGCGATGGAAGACTTCAAGACTCTGGACTGCGCTACCCTGCCCTATTGACGTTGACACATCTTTTTTTGCAGACGATATAGTCATAATTGCACAGACGCTAGAAAAGCTTAAAGGAATGCTGATCGACCTATTTCCCTCTTGGCGTGTCAATCTCAGTGTGAATTTGGACATAACCAAGGTCATGTTCAATGAACATAACGTGCCGGGACCGATATCTGTCGACCGATATCTATCTGATAGGAGGATTCAGTTGGACTGGACAGCATTCGGAAGGCTTCGTCGGGTCTTTACGTCGGTGATTCCGCAATGATTGAAAACTCTTTGAGCATCGCGTCCTACTGGTGATAACGGTGATAACGTGCTTAGACGTGGACAGTGACGGTGGGGCTCTACCATAAATTTAGTTATACAACGGGTGAGGAAGCGAGCTATGCTAGGTGTATCTCCCGCGGATAAAATCAGAAACACGTTTATCCGTGAGAGAACCAACCAGTAATGGACTAAACTTTTGGTTCGGTTCTTCTCAGGTCTGAGGCAGAAACTTTAGTGAACTGGTGGTAAATTGTTTGACGTTCAAAAAACGAAGCTTGTAATTTCATATTTTGAATAGAAATATTTGAATTTGGACAGCTCAGAGAAGCAGTGGGCTGGTTATATCTGTCGTAAGGCGCTATGAAGTTCCATAGCGGAGACCGGTAAGCGTAGCGTAGGGTGACCTCCGACCCGACCTTCGTAAGATCGGCTGTATTCACTGGGAGAGGATCGAGTAACGTAGCACGCTCTTGGGAAGGCATGTGGGCAGTGGACAAATAAAGGCTGATGTATGTAGGTACGTATTCTAGTTTGGGTCGAACCTTAACCTGTAGTTAACTTAACCTTGCGCCACGACAGGCCTCAATAAATACTTACTTATAAATAATATTATAGAGTAAAGGAATTTGTTTGTTTGCGTTGGTCTCAAGAACTGGTTTCTTAGTCTTAAATAGTCTGAGGAATCCCTTTGGAAACACTTTAGGCAATATACAAATAAAAATATTCTACTTCATTTTCTGCCTGACGTAGCATCGCGGCGTTGAGTTCCGCCACTTAAAACGAAATGCATCAAATTCGGCGGAAAGTGGGGAACAGAACGGAGTATTTTAACACTACGATCCCTCTGCCTAAACAGCCGTGTGCGGGATACAGCGTGTTACGATGTAACTAAACTGTTTAATTTCTTATACAAGCCTGTCCACGTCTTAAACGTATTTTGTTGAAATTCGGTAGACATTTTTAAATTATATATTATTTAAATAATTGGTATAGCGTAAGTTATTTTGCCTCTCTCTTGTTTTTGCTAAGAGCTGTATTTTTTAGCTTAGCTTCACGCTGTATCCCGCACTTAGCAGGGTGGAGTGAAGTTGGCAACCTAGAGTATAGTACTATTTTTGTTCCCCATTTTCTGTTGGTTTTTCATAGCAACTGCACTTACTGTGCGTTGAATAATTGAGTTATTGAAATGGGAATATTCGATCTTTAATTTTCACTCGACCGGGGATCGAACCTACAACCTGTCGTTTACAGTCACACGCTTGTGCGCCTGCGCATGACTGGCCTCATAAAAGAAATTTATTGCTAATATAGTAATATCAACAATATATTGTTTTGCACTTGCAAGTGTCTTAATGGGAAAGGTTCCCACTAGGTTCTCAAGTACCCTCGGATTTTTTTACAGCGTGAAGTTAAAAATAATATCGGTAATATATTCAATATCATTTACTTATGCCCAGCATTGGGGTTGTTTTTAAAAAAAAAACTATGATACCAAGAAA
Organism: Eueides isabella; assembly: GCA_019049475.1. Classification (NCBI taxonomy): domain Eukaryota; kingdom Metazoa; phylum Arthropoda; class Insecta; order Lepidoptera; family Nymphalidae; genus Eueides; species Eueides isabella. Next base: position 590,772 of record CM032411.1, read on the forward strand.
TATATAAAAAAGAAGAAGTTCCACTCCCACGCATTTGGCATTGACTCAAGTGATATTATATTTAGTCCAAAACCATATAAGGTTATACTAGTTAGAAGTAGCTTCACATTACAGTGTGTTGCAAGTTCCCGCACATAGCAGGGAAACAAGAGGGAACACGGGAACCTTGCGTCAAGACAGTGTTCCCCACACCGCAGAGTAGACATGAGACTGCGTTCTCATGTTCCCTCCGCAGAGAGAACATAAGAACGTAGTGTTAAGACACCGTTTAACATTCACCAAAATAGGCAAAGGGCACATGGGAACCTAGTGTTAAGTCACAGTTCCCGACTCTCTAGAATGGACACTACCTATTTGCCCGAGCGAGGCGAAAACATATTAATCGAAATCGAATCGTTATATAGCGATATATTCTAGCTACTCGCGGCTTCGCCCGCTTGAATTGCACTATGTTATTTACTAATCTCAATTACTCTCTTGTTCTGATAACATTATCACTTTTAAGACAATATCTGTACATTGAAAACGAAAATTTCAGCTAAATTAATAAAAAAACGTTTGTAGCAAATTTGAAATGAATATTTTAAAATGACAACAATTTTAAAATGGCATTTAAATTTAATTAATCGTTTCCGAGATAAGCTTTTATGCAAACACACGGACAAACAGACAAACAAATTAAAAATCATTATTTTGCTCCCTACTAAGTACATAAGTCAACGTTACTCTAGTAAATGAAACAGAGTTGTGAATAGCAAAGTAATTATTAGAAATAAGAAATTAATACAGAGAGAGAGAGAAGTTAACGAACAGAATACAAGATGACAGCTGAGATAGGAATAAAGAAAATCGTTCCATATAAAGGCGTTTATTGGTTAATGGCTGTGTCCACAGTTACTTTATTTTTTATTATCTATCACTAGCTGTACCCGTCGTGCTTGCTACGCAAAAAACTAAAATAAATTAAGAAAAATCAGCGTAAATACGTAGAGTGTGCGCATCCATCCTTTTTCTGTTATAGTACCGCTAGGATATAGCTGTGAGGCAAGTAACGAAATCGTTCTAAGCCCATTTATTGATTGTCACATACAAAGTGTAGTGTACTCTTGTGGTGAGTTACACTATGAACATGTCATATCAAAAAACGTGGTCATACTAATTTTCGTGACAAGCGGTTAAACGGGGCTGAAGTTCCTACACTGCAGCCACCACCTGGTGGCAAGAGGCATCATGAGGCATATATATATATTATATATATAGATTAATTATTCTATATATCTATATATAATTATATATATATATATATATACTATATATATATATAATATATATATATTATACATTACCAACATAATATATATAATATATATTATATATATATCGATTTCAGTACTTAAATTGGATAAAACAAAAACATATTAGTTGCTAATGGCGGAGTAGTGTGGACTAGTTAAATGAGACGATAATGGATATCTATATCAACTAAGAAAATAATTTAGTTCATATTGTCCTTCCTCGAGCTAACAACAAGTGTTAAGGTTAACCTTAGGTTCCAAGTTGGTTCCACTCTGCCTACCCTGCCATGTGCGTGATAGAGCGTGAAGATTTGCACCCAAATGATTTGCTCACGAACACAGCCAGGTGTCCTAAACATCTGTTTCGCGGTTATGAAGTCATCTATTAGAGGGAAATCATTTTAAGTATTTTTATATTTATACCAATCTTAGAGCCTGTTAGGGCCGCAGCGGCACAAGAGTTGCCTGTAACCGACAGTGGGGTTCGATGCCCACTCTCATACTCCAGAGGAAATTAAATATGTAAACACCCTTTTTTTTTAGCTTCACGCTGTATCCCGCACTAGCAGGGTGGGCAGAGGGAACGGAAGTGAAACCTAGTGTTATGACACTTCCGTTCCACTTCCGTCCTCCACTTTCCGCCGAATTTGAGGCATTGCGTGTGGAGTGGCGGAAACTCAACGCCGCGCTTAGCCTATTACCAGATGGAAGAAAAGAAACATTAAATATTTAAATTGAAAAATATTAAATATTTCATTTCGCTCGATGGGGATCGAACCCAGAACCTGCGGTTACAGTAACAATCTTGTGCCGCTGCGCCACGGACAGGCCTCTTCGCTTGGGTAACGTGGCATACACGCTTAGAGTTCGCCACTTACAAGCTTCCTACTAATTAAAACAAAATGGTTGAATGAACGGAGTGTTTCTAAGTTAGGTTCCCAAGTGTCCGTTAGTGAAGCTAAAATAAAATATAAAGGCTTGGCAGTTACAACACCAAGTCTCGTGGACTGCGTGGGTTCGATGCGCCACTTGGGTTAAATAATTATTTTCATTTTATCGCGTTTGTGATGAGCATAGTTTGCTTTACTCAGGCTATATGTACTGAAGAAAGAAAAACTAAACTAAAATCCTTTTCCATCAAAGAAGCAAAAGAAGTGCTTCTCATTTGGCCCTGTTCGTCTGTCTGGACTATCGTAAATCCTAAAATGGGAGACCGATTCGATATGGTTTTTGTTTTCATGGAAAGTTATTTTTTGTTAGATCTTTGGTTAAAAAAAAATCAGCCGCAGGTGTAAAAAAGTAACAGTTTATTTTTCAAGACATAATACAATCATGGAACTGGACGATTTGGAGGTCTTTTTTTTTTTATTCGAAAATCCTGTTCATCGCTATGGTCCTTAGGTGCGGTTTTACTAAAATTAATTTAGATTATAGAACATACAAACCACTTTGCCGCAGGGGTGGGGGATGTTCCGGGATTAACGGCTTTTTAAAAGATTATAAATATTATAAATTGTATAGTTGTGTGTATGTACGTGTTGTTCCACACTTACATAAAAACTACTGAAATCCTGATTAAGATGGAATACTTAACAGTATAAATAGGTGATACATTAGAATAACACATAGGACTATTTGAAGGGCCTGTACGTGTGGCGCAGCGCACAAGCGTGGGACGTAAATACAGGTTGGGGCGATCGATTCCATTTGAAGAATGCAAATATTAACATTTCATTTAAATATTGAATGTATCTCCTTTTCTTCGCTCTGGTACAAGGCAAAACCGGCGTTGAGTTCCGCCCAATAAAACGGCAATGCCGGCAAAAGTCGGCGAAAAGTGGAGAGCGGAAGGGAACCGGAGGGCTTAACACAAGGTTCCCAAGTCCCTCGTCTATGCCCTGCAAGGGCGAATTACAGCGTGAGCGGGCGAAGTCGGCGTTAGCATTGCAGTTTTCAATATTTCCACATATTAATCCCACGCAAACAGCGGTGCGATGCCTTCTTAATATATCAACAAGGAATGTTAACGTTAATCCCGCATCTCAAATGAGCGATGGCAGGTACAAAAAAACAGCTTCCCGGAGAACAGCTCGTCTGTGGTATTGAGAGATAGCGGAGTTTCGATATTTTGTAAAATAAATATTCTTTTAGGAGATCGTACGGTAATTGTTCTTTTTCACGCTGTATCCCGCCACTTCGGCCAGTTAAGCAGAGCGGAACCTGGGAAAAAACCTAGTGTTAAGGACACGGTTCTGTTTACATTGTCCGCCGGTTCTAGGGGCGGAACTAAACGCCGCGTTGAGGACCTAAACGTACTATAATAAAAATAGTTTTAACCGACTTTCATTATAGAAGGTTCTAGTTTTGTGGCGGAGTATGTCATGTATATATATAGTATATATTATAAACATAGTGAAATTTTAAATAAATAATATTGAATGGAAGTGTGTTAAGGTGGTTTGTATTGTTTGTCAGAAGATTCTCGCGCAACTAACGTCAGTAGACGTTCCAAATTGAAATTCAGTGTAATTGAGATACTGATTCGAGTGCATGTCGTGGAGCAGCGGCACAAAGCGTGTGGGTGACTGTAACGACAGGTTGTGGGGTTCGAGAACCGCTCGAGAAATGAAATATTTGAATTTCATATTCACGCTCTGGTAAGGCACAGCTTACCGTTGATACTGCCAGTTTTCACGCAATGACTGAAATTCAGTAGAAAATGATGACGAAGGTGCCTTGAATAAGAAAGTAGTATCTCAACAAGGTTCCCAACTAGGTTCCCAGTTCCTCTGCCTACTCCTTTGTTCCAGTTCAATTCTAAAAAATTACCTAAAAAAAAATAAAAAATTATAAATAAATCAACAAATGTAAAATTACATGCTCTTAGGCTATACTCAACCTGTTCCTTCACTAACACTGATGCACTTTACAAAATTTCCGTCTCTTTCCCGTCCTCAATAACATACACAAGAAGGAAAGGGACGGAAATATGTTACATCTTGCAGTCTCTTCGACATGGTAGTAAGTAAGCGTTAGAAGGAGAGGTTACCGAGCGTCTTGCGTGGGCGATTGAAAGGTGCAGGAAATGGTAATAAACGATGTAAAGGAAATGTTGTTTAATTTAAAAAAAAGTTATCACAGCGTTAAATACGCAAAATTTAGTGCCTAAACTCAGAAAACGAAGTTCCTATCTACATGCGAAAAATGCAGCAAAAACGTAACCTAAAGTGCTCCGATTCTGGTATAAGATAAAACGCGTTTTTGAACACCCGAACACTCCATGAATGTCTCGTTAATTAGAGTGGAAAATAGGAAAACTGAGAATGGTGGACGGAAACAGTTTGTGTAAACAGCGTATAGCCTAGTTCTAAGTAACAATTGTAAAAAAAAATTAAAAAATTGAGATATTATATTATATTATAATATATAATATATATATTATATATATATATGATATATATATATATCTATATATATATATAATAATATTTATAGAATATTATATTTATATATAATATTATATATATCTATATATATAGTAATATATATAATATATATATATATATCTATATATATAAGATATATTATTTATATATATATATATAATTATATATATCTTATAATATATATATATAGATATATAATATATTTATAGATATTATATTATAGATATAATTAGTATATATATATATATATATATATATATATAGATATAATATATATATATATATATCTATATATATATATCCTAATATATATATATATATATATATTATATATATAAATATAATATATATATATATATATATTATAAATATATATATATATATATATATATATATAGATATCTGTAATGATATCTATATGTTCATGGAAGATATATTAAATACATCTGCTAGGGGTGTTTGTTTTATGTAGTGGGTGCAAAATATAGATTTTGGAATTTTTGTTTGTTAGGCGCTGCGGTTGTGGTACGCGCAATCTCAGAAGAAACGGCTAACAAGGTTTTAAATTGCAGTTTTCAATATTGAGCTATTTTGGCAAACTTTGTCGTCATCAGTTAGTGTTTAAATTTATTGAATCGATGATAAATAAAAGAAGAAACCGGGACATTTTTAAATATTTAGTTCACATAACTGCAACAAATTTATTATACTGGCTTTTAAAAGTGCTAATGGTATTGAACAAGAGAGTAATTGAGGATTAGTATATACATATATGATACGAAGCGGGCGAAGCCGCGGGTATGTAGCGATAGGAATTTACAATCTGATTAGAATCGTTAGATATAGTAAAAGATAAAAAAATGTTCAGATCAAGGTGTCGGTATCGTTATGGCCAATATTTAAAAAACACTAGTTCAGATCTACCTGCGGGATATTTTCGCGGGGGATAACAGCGTGGATAATGCAGTTATTACAACGACGTCAACGAACAAATAAGACAAAAAAACTATGATCTATTTTAAAATTAAGTACAAGCTTAAGTAAAGGAATTGTAAAAAAAATATATATTTAGATTTGATAAACACTGAACTAATCGCCTTTGTGTCACTCCGCTCAGCTTCACGCTGTATCCGCAACGGCGGGCAGCAGTGGGAACCGGGAACCTAGTGTAGAGACCACACCGTTCCCCAACTTTCCGCCGAGTATTTGAGGCACTGGGTTGTATGAGTGGCGGAACTCAACCGCTCGCTGTTGCCTTATTACTAGAGAGAAACGAAAAATAAACATTGAAAGTTGACTTAAGCGCAATTGGGGGAAAGTACGGAATAAAATAGTGTCTATTTTCCTCGAAGTGGGCATCATCACAGGGAAAGGACAGGAGGATAGGGAGAAAAGCAAATACTCAACGCCCTGCGGGTTACCACTCTGTACACTCATGTGATGCCAGCTGCGCCAAGCGAACGCCGGCCTCTCACAAACACTAGAATATTTTACAGGATATCAATAAAGTATAAATATATAATTAAATGCTATCTTATATTTTTAAACATTAAAAATGATATGCTTTTTTTATTTTTTTTATGATGGTTGTAGTTATTAATATAAAGTAGGATTTAAGGCAATGATTATGGTCAGACAAGCGTGTGGACTGTAGTGGTAAAAAAACGGTTGAAAGTTTCAATCCTACTCGAGGACCCCAATTAAGGGCTGGCCGTGAGTTTCCGCACTCACGGACGGAGTGTCTAATGTCATTAGCACTTGCTCTCTGTCCATGGTGCGCGGATACAGCGTGGTGAAGCTGGACAAAAACGCTTATACGCCAATACATAGTAATACTATTTATAATTTGAGTGTGTAATCTTTTTATTCTTTTCTTTTGGAGTAAAAATTAAACGCACGTTGAGTTTCGTCCATTTAGTGGGCATGTACATGAGAAAAGGAATGCCTTAACATAATTCAATCTTCACGCGTATCCCGCACAAGATGGCAGCGGGTAGGCTGACGGGAACCCGGGAACTAGTGTCAAGGCACTCCGTTCCCAACTCTTCGCCCCAAATACCGTTAAAAAGGTGAAAAAAACAAACAAATCTATGTAAGCGGTTGTCTACTTACTTATTTGCATCATTTTGGAACTGCAACCCGACCAAAATTGAAAACATGTTTTGACAGTAAAACTAAATTAAGACACACGCCATCCACACTCCGCCGCAGAACTATATTAAAACTGCGCACAAGATTTAAGTACATATTCGCACACACACAGTGTTTCTAATCAATATCTTGATTAAGTTAACAAAAAATAAACGATCAATTTATCTTTTCTTGTCACAAAACATCCCCCCCCCCCCCCCCGAACTATAATCTGCCATTTGTAAAACGTACCAAATAGTATAGTCACCTAAGTACTATAAGTTTCTTTTGTAAGTGGGGCACGTTTTAATTGGACGGGTTACAGGCCCAGCTTTTGTTTTCGTTTTTAATTAGTTTTTTCAACCGCAACTCGGTACGCGGCTGCTTGGTGGACGTGACGATGTCGTGCTGGATGGCTGTTCAGGAGTTGCGACTGTTTTGTCGTTGTATTTATTTTTTATTATTTGTTTTTTTTTTCTTGTGAGGGGTAGTGGGGTAGATAGAGGGAACCTGGGAACCTAAGGTAAAATACGTTATGTTATTTTTGTTCATATTAAGATACTTAGGTCATCACAATTTTGGAGGCAATTGTGGTGTTTTGTATTTGATAACATTTTGTCTCGAACTTCGTTTACATGATTAAGAGAATTTAGGAAATAGAATCAATAATTTATTCTTCATTTGGAACAATGGGAATCGATGCAGCTTATTTTGTCTTAACATTCAATCTTAGCATTCTTAAAAAAATAACTTAAATACCATAACAAGTTAATAAGATACTTAAGCTAAAGGATCACTTTTACTTTGAAACAAATCACATTAATTCAAGTTTTGGGAACAATATTAAGTAATACACAAAAAACCACTTTCTAAGAGAGGTATATTTAAAACAATTTTTTAAAAACCAAAAAGAAGGATTGTAACTACAATAGCCTTTACGTACGTAAATAATTATATGGGGCTTATTATTTCTTGTATTTCAACATTATAACAATAACATTATCTCTTATAATTGGGTCATAACAATTAAAAAACTTATTTAGACCGAACGTAATTAACAAAATCCACCTTATTTTTTTTTCAATTGAATACTAACTAATAATAGTCTAATACCTTAAATTCATTATAGATTAGTAATTTTATTAGTAATTTTTATTCCAGTACTTTGAAGTTAGTTTTACAGGCTATTGTGAGATTAGAGTAATTTACCGTTTTACTATAGATGCTGTACGACTCGTAATTAAGTAATGCTCTCTAATCGGTGACAGATGCTATGTTAAGTAATAATTTAGTTACCGGATGTCGTTATAGAAAGGAAATATCATTATAAAAAGTTATAACCGAAAATATGTCCTTAGGTTGAAAAATTGCAATATCTAAAATATATATATTTTTACAATTTCAATGTGGTTTTCGTATTCGAACTAATTTAAACTCGAAAGGGCTTAAAACATAATTTCATAGCAGTTATGTTATAGAACCACACAAAATGTAACAATAAAAGAAAAAAAAAAAACTAACACAATAATATTATGTATGTTGACTTTTATGTATATCAAGCGTTGGTAGTATTTTTGTACAATAGCACCGAGAGCCAGTGTTTAAAGTTTATGTCTACACTTGTATTAAATAATAAAAATATGTAAAAAAAACAAAAGGATAATAAAAAAAATATGTAAACCTACAATAGCATTTTTGTGTCACAAAGAAATCAAATATTTGTAAACAAATTACCTATAGAATGAAAACTGAAATCAATATTAAAAAAAACCACAAAATTAATAATAATCAAAGAAATATAAAATAACGCCCGCAATAACATACATGCGTGAATATCCAGCCGTACCCCCACACTACGGAACAGAGCCGCCGCATCACCGTATATAAACAGCGCGCGCCGCCGACGTCACGTAGTCGAGACTCGAGAAAAGAGAGGGCTGAATCGGACTATAATGGAGAGGCGTCGTTGTAATTTACTATGAAAATTGATCGATATCACCGACAGCTAGAGCTAGCGACGGCTCAGCGTACGGCGCGTTCTCGTGAAAGTTAACAGGTTAAGTGTTACGTGTCTGACGCTGTGTTTGGAACTTGGCGCTACTCGAGAGCTAGCGACGACGTGTCACACTTTTGTTGGGTATCAACTTTATAGCTATAACACGCAGCATCCATCTTGTGGCCCGCGAAACATCCACGCGTGTCTCAGCGCTAAGCCTGTTCCCGTTGAGCGACAGTGACCACCATGAACTGCCAGCTGCAGTACCAGCACCAGCACCAGTTACACCAGCAGGTGCGGCACGGGGCGAGGCGGAGGCGCCCCCCCGAAGCGAGGCGCCGCGAAGGGAGCCTACGCCGGCAGCACACGTGGACCCGGCGCCGCCCCCACACATGCCACACCCCGCGCGCCCCCCCCATCGCCCCATCCGCCGCCCCACGCACTGGCGCGCCCTGGCCAGCCCGCCAGCTGCCTGCCCCACAGGCCCTCGACGTGAGCGCCTCAGCTGGAGACCTGCGACCCCACTGGCGACCTATGAGGAACCTATGTGTTAACGACTAAATTCCCGGCAGTAGGTAGTAAGTTGAGTGTGAAATTTTGTAGTTAAGATAGATGGCGGGCCGCCGCGTGCCCGCAGCCGTCGTTGGCGCATCGTCTCCTTTCTAAAATAACAGAGGAAAAACACAAAAAAAAAATATACTGGGGAGCGATGTGAGCGGCGACGGACGGGCCGCGGGGGCCGCCCGGGCTCCGCCCCGCGCCCGCCCCGCCCGTGGATGCCCCGGCGCGTCTGGATTTATTTGTAAGGGTTCCCTCGCCCTTCCCTTCCGACGAACGGTTTACAAGCCGAAGAGTCCAGTTCCGAGGGGCCAGCACTGGAAAACGCGCCGACCGGGGGCGAGGCCCCCCAAAAGCAGCGTTATTTACTAAATGCGGCGGTGGCGAGAGGCCGCTATCGATGTTTTATCTTGAGGACCAAGGTATTTTATGTTGCGAGAGAGGGGCGGCGCCTGGAGCGCCCGCGCCCACAGCTTTAACAAATTAGATGCGGCGCCGCCACGCCTCGCCTAGGTAGTAGTATAGTGCGGAGATGACCGAGTTGCAAATTGGAAATATTATATATGTTAAGACAGAGGATATAGTGATCTAATCGGCTGCGGGGCCTCCGCCGGTAGGCCTCTGTGATGACAACAAAAAACGAGAATAATTTGCATTTTACAAGTTTTTGATAATATAGTTTGTAAGGTATACTTTAAGTGGAAGATGTTGGTGACTGAGGCGCCCGCAGCGTCCCCGTCCTACCTTGTCCAATTCATCATTCTTCCCGTCACAGGGCTCTCAGCCCGCCAAATGTTTCTGTGTGTCACGGCACGTTGAACGTCTATGCCACTTGTGGTACTTACAGCTCAAGATCCTAGGAAGAACAGAACTGAACTTGGAGAAGAATATCTAAGAATTAAAGAAAGCACCTATCAGGTTCTGAAGTAGCAGATGCAAGACTGAAGAGTTATTTTCAAATGGTAAGTTGTCTTGGCCTCCTCATGATGTTCTAAATAACCGTTTTTCAGGTTCACTCAGTATCCTGCACATAGCAGGGTCGGCAGAGGGAACTTGGGAACTTAATTTTACCATTCTGTTTGCCACTTTCTGCCGAATTTAAAGCATTGCATATTGAGCGACCCTAAGAATATATCATTTATAATTATTATGTACAACATACCTTTTAAATAAGTCTGCTCAGCCGAGAACTGCTAAAAACCAACATGCACTCAATTGAGATATCACATTCAATTTATTTTCTCAATTCAGAAGCTACACTGCTACAGACAGACACACAAACATACAGCACCTCTCTTTTTGAGTTGTCTTAAAGGCTTAAAGTTTTATGACAACCTTACCTAATAACCTTATACATAACAATATATATGCTCGCTGGTAAGACCTGCAAGGGCACTAGCATGCAACTCTAAATAATAGATAGTGCGTTCAATCCCAGACGAGGCAATAAAATATTTAGTATTTTCAAATGAAATATGTAACCTGGTAACATGGGAACATGGGGAACGCAATGGAGTTTCTTAACACTAGGTTCCCAAGGTCCCCTCTGGCTCGATCTGTGAATGGATGATGAATGATCTGAATTGTCATTTTTTAGGCAAGTCATATTAGCTTAAGATTATCTACACTTATAATATATCTATGACTGATCGCTGTCTGTTCATGGAAGATATATTAAATAACATCTTATAGGGGGTGTTCATTTATGTAGTAGGGGACAAAAGAGTGATTTTTTTGGTCTGTTTGTCTGTGTGTTTGCCAACTCTTATCTCGGAAACGGCTGACCAGATTTAAATGCAGTTTTCACTAATATATCTTGGCAATAGTCCTCCAACATTCAGTGTTTGTTTCCATCGACATCAATTTTGAATATTTAATTTGACAAAATTAGTACTGATTTTTTGGGTCAAGATTTTTTTAAAATTAATATTCATTATGTTGAATATTTAAAAATGTGATAATTTCACTGTTTCTAATATCATATTGCTTTTAAATGCAATTGTAATTCTTAACATGAATTCAACTTAGTAAAGTAACATTCTTAACTTTTCAGTTAAATAATTACTATCAAATTATTAACTTTTAAACCCCGGACTAAATCCAAGGGTTGTTAGTACACTTGTCTCCTTTTCTTTTAAATTTAATATAAAATATGCTTTTTAACAAAAGAAAATAAAATGGGTAGCCGAAATGTCTCCTTAGGAATGTCTTAACACTAGGTTCCCAGGTTCCCAGCCTATCTGACTGCTTTGTGTGTAAAATATACATTCTTGAGTTTGATTAACAGTTATTGTTCATCAATTTGGAATACTTTCATTGAATTTGAAATATTATTTCACTGTTATGTTACTTTACTAATGTTACTTATTAACAGTATATATGTAAGGGTGTGTGAGTGTGTGTATTATAATGTGAATCTGTGTGTGTGTGTGTCCCTATAGAACATTAGCTTGTGTGTATATATGTTTGTTCCACTTTCACACAAAAACTACTGAACACATTTAGATGAAACTTTCCAGTTATATAGTTTATAAATCAAAATAACTCGTAGACAAAAGTTTATGTAAACATTTTGTATAATTTGTCTGTGATATTACAATAAGTTTCAGCTGGAGTGATCTATTAAGTAAATTATATGAAAAACAATGTTATTTAGTATAAATAATTGTGATATGGCAAAGCGCGGCGTTGAGTTCCGCCACTCGACATGCAATGCCTCAAATTCGGCGGAAAGTGGGCAACGGTAGTGGAACGGAGTGTCCAAACATTAGGTTCCCGGGTTCCCTCTGCCTACCCTGCCTCGTACGGGATACAGCGTGAAGCTGAGAGAAAGAGAGAATTTAGTATAAATATTCGAGGCCTGAACCTGCGCCCCCTGTTTATTTATCCCGCACGAGGCAGGGTAGGCTGAGGCAACCCGGGAACCTAGTGTTAAGACACTCCGTTCCACTTCCGTTGCCCACTTTCCGCCGAATTTGAGGCATTGCGTGTTGAGTGGCGGAACTCAACTTATATCATTGTTAGATTTCGAATTATATATAATTTAGCCTGTCATGGCGCATGGGGCGAAATGTTGTGGGTTCAATTCTCACTTAAGGCATTATATTTTATATTTTCAAATTACATATTAATTCCACTCAACACGCAATACCTCTAATTCGACAGTGGGGAACGGAGTGTCTAGACACTGGGTTCCCAAGTTCCCCATCCTGTCATGTGCGGGATACAGCGTGAAGCTGAAAACCAAAATACCCTTAACAAAGAGTGCTAATCTCGGAAACCACGTGTTCAATTATATATATATATTTTTTTGTATTACTCCATTTTATAAAGGTTATGTGCTTTCTAACAAGCTTAACTTGTGTCGCTCTTACTGCAGCCAAAGTCGCCTCCAGACTTTATTGTGTCACGTAACCCAGACTTTACTGTGTCATGTGTCAAATGTCATGTGTCATGACACTACGAGGATAGTTCCGTTTGACCACGCGGTCGAAACCTCAGTTAAAAGTTGAATAATATTTGTACAAGTAAATGTCTGATAGCCATGATTTACGAACGTTGTAAAGAGATAAGATATCTTTTTGTAAATAAAGATATATTTATATATATATATATTCCAGAACGTTCTCTGCCCGTCGTGGCGCAGCGGCACAGGCGTGTGACTGTAGGCAGGTTGCGGGTTCAACCCCACTCGAGAAAAATGAAAAATTAAATATTTAATGTTTTCATTTCCTCGCTCTGGTGACAAGGCAAAGCGCGGCGTTGAGTTCCGCCGCTCGACACGTAATGCCTTAAATTCGGCGGAAAGTGGCGAACGGAGTGTCTTTACACTAGGTTTTCACTGTCTCGTTCAGATAATCCCACGAGAAGATAATTTGAATTAAAACCACATGGTTCTCCTGCCCTCATTGTATAACGAATTAACTAACTTTAGTGATTCCACATCAATTAACGCAATTAACGTAACTTAACACCACGGCATGTCTAACTGAGCGGAGAAACGATAATATTCTGTCGAGTGTCGAGAAACGATAATATGCCGTATATTCGGCGGAAAGTGGAGAAAGAAAAAGAGTATGTTAGCACTAAGTTCTCAAGTTCCCTCGACTAACCCTGCCATAGTTCTTGCGGGCGAAGTCGCAAGCGAGACGTACTAGCCTATACTTATTCCAAGCGGTCGAAGCCGCTAGTATACAAAAAAAGTGGCACGTAACGGTCAAAACAGCACGTCATTATGACGCATCGCTTCTTCATGACTCAGTTTTGGATTTTTTTTTTATTTATATCTATACATTATTCTTAGTATAACTATACTATACTATAGTATAGAATTATGTTCTAGAAACTTCTGGATAATAAGGCAAAGCGCGGCGTTGAGTTCCGCCACTCAACACGCAGTGCCTCAAATTCGGCGGAAAGTGGGGAACGGAAGTGGAATGGAGTGTCTCAACGATAGGTTCCCGGGTTCCCTCTGCCTACCCTGCCTCGTGCGGGATACAGCGTGAAGCTAAGAAAGAAAGAAAGAAACTTGTAGTTAATTCTATAAATAAAATACATTCATTTTCTTCTCCAATGGAGGGTAGGCAGGAATTTGGAATCTAGTGTTATGACATAGAGGCGTTGTGTATTGAGTGGCGGAACTCAACGCCGCGCTTTAACTTTTAGCCATATCAAATATTTAATTTGCTAATAACATATTTCATTTCTTCTAGCGGACATCGAACTCGCAACCTGTTGAGTAATTTAATTATTAATTATTTACATTTCTTTGCTCTGGTAAGCAGGTGTTGAGTTTCGACATTCAACACGTGATATCTCTTAATGGGAAGTGAGTATATTAACACTAGGTTCCCAGGTTCCTTCTGGGAACCCTGCCACGTACGAGATACAAGGTGAAGCTGAAATATCCATCAAAACTTCTTTTGAATTTTTCTGCTGAATTCTTGAGTGCGTATCGAGTGGCGGAACTCAACGCCGCGCTTTGCCCGATTAGAATTAAAGCAAGAAAACGTTTTAAAAACACGTTTTATCTATAATTATTGAGCGAGGGATTTCGTTACACCAAAATAAATTACATCATAATGATAAGTTGCCTTATAATCGTAAATGATGTTGAAACTCTCATTAGATTTACAACATGTTTGTGACGTGAAAATGATGCTTTAGCTTCACGCTCTATCCCTATATATATATATATATATATATATATACATATATATATATATATATATATATATATATATATATATATATATATATATATATATATATATATATATATATGTATATATATATGTATATATATATGTATATATATAGTATATATATATGTATATATATATATATATATATATATATATATATATATATATGTATATATATATATATGTATATGTATATATATATATATGTATATGTATATATGTATATGTATATGTATATATGTATATGTATATGTATATATGTATATGTAATGTATATATGTATATGTATATGTATATATGTATATATATATATGTATATATATATATATATATATATGTATATATATATATGTATATATATATATGTATATATATATATATATGTATATATATATGTATATATATATATATATATATATATATATATATATATATATATATATATATATATATATATATATATATATGTATATATAATCTCGCGCATCTATTTTAGGGCAGATCACTGACACCTTTGTCACGGCGCCGCGTGACGTTTACGTGTCTTTCTGTTGTTATTCAATTTTTAGACTCTGTGGGGGCGAGTCTAGTGCTTTCTGTATTGATTTTATCATCACGCTGTATCCCGCACATGGCAGGGTAGGCTGAAGGAACATGGGAACCTAGTGTTAAGACACTCCGTTCTCCTACCGTTGGCCACTTTCCGCCGAAGTCAACGTCTATAATATAATGTTAGTTAAAATAAGCAAGTAATTGTGATTATACAATAAAATAGTCTTATTAAAGCGGGCGAAGCCGCGATCAGGTCCCAAGTAATATATAAAAAAAATTAAACAGCAATAGGTTCGCATGTTCCCTTTATGTGCCTTGCTATGATACAATATCTAAAACAATACATACTACATAACTTACGAACACCTTACCGTTTCCCACTTTCCGCCAAAATCCTAAAATCAAGCAGTGAAAATATTAACTATTTCCTCTCGTGTGTATCGAACCCACAACCTGTCGTTTACAGTCACACGCTCGTGCCGCTGCGCCACTACAGGCCTTATATATATAATTTTAAATCATTTTATTCTTTACTAAGTCTGGTTTTTCCTTGATTTGTAAGTCAATTATGAATTTGTATTACATATGTATGAGCGTATGGGAAACTGTAGAGAATTTCCGGAATATTAATTATATATATATATATATACATATATGAATAATATTAGCTTCACACTGTATCCGGCACATGGCAGGGGGAACTTGGGAACCTAGTGTTAAGGCACTCCTTTTCACTTGAGTTCCCCACTTTCTACCGAATGTGAGGCATTGCTTGTTGAGTGGCGGAATTCAACGCCGCGTTTTGCCTTGTACCAGAGCGAAGAAATGAATCATTAAATTTTTAAATTGAAAATATTAAATATTTCATTTCCTCGACCGGGGATCGAACCCAGAACCTGTCGGTTACAGTCACACGCTCGCGCCGCTGCGCCACGACACGCCCATATTTATTTATATTGGTATCTAATAAAATAAATTAAATTAGAAAGTATTTTCTTAAATGCCACACGGCATTGACAGAACAAGTTTTGTCGTTTTGCTTTTTATGATTAAAAACAAATTAAAATACGTATAAACTGCTTACGTGTATACTGTGTACTGTACAGGTGGTTGTCGGTTCAATTCTCACCTGAGTGAATTAATTTATATTGATATATTAAATCTGGTAAAAAGACAAAGCAACGTTTTACATTTATTGTGTAATATAAAGTAACTACATATTTAGAGGCCTGTCGTGGCGCAGCGGCGACTGTAAACGACAGGTTGTGGGTTCGATGCCCGCTTGAGGAAATTAAATATTTAAAACTTTCATTTCTGCGGCGTTGAGTTCCGCCAATCAATACGCAATGCTTCATATTCGGCGGAAATTGGGAAACGGAAGTGGAACGGAGTGTCTTAACATTAGGTTCCCAAGTTCCCTCTGCCTATCCTGCCGTGTGCGGGACATAGCGTGAAGCTGAGTAGAGTAGTTTACTATTTAATATATAGAATCTCATGTCTCACATTTGTCCTATCTCTTTAACACTTGGTTCCCTCTGGCGCTGCGTGGTCTGTGCCCATCCCAGAATAATCTTCTGTCCACCCCAGAGGATTTACTAACAAAAAAATAAACAAAAAAAGCATGAAGCTGAACGCAATACTTGGTATAATTATTTTGCAATATTATAATTGTGGTCTGATAACTTGAGGAAGTATGTAATATTTTCATTTCCTCGCTGTGGTTACAAGACAAAATGCGGCGTTGAGTTACGCCACTCAACACGCAATGTCTCAAGTACGGTGAAAACTGGGAAAGTTGAGTGTTTCATTAGGAACGGAATGTGTTAACACTTCCTTTCCCTCTGTCTATCACTGTGCCAGATTCAGCGTGAAGCAATAAAAAAAATAATTTAACTCCTAACACTCTTTCCCTCCGCCTAACCCTCTAATTGCGGGATACAGCGTGAAACTAAACTATAGACTTGTTATAAGTAATAAAATATTACAAAAACATTTTTAAGCAATGTTCAGACGGTGATCGTCACGTTTTCCTTGTGCTCCAAGGCCAAATGGTTGTTATTTAATTTAAATTTACCTTATATATAATAATATTTAGTTTCACGCTGGGTCCCGGGGAACTTGGGAACCTAGTGGTAAGACATTCCGTTCCGTTCACCACTTCCCGCAGACATTGAGGTGTTGCGAGTTTAGTGGCGGAACTCAACGCAGCGCTTTGCCTTTTAACCAGAGTGAAGATATTAAAATATTTAATAGCTCATGTGAAAATATTAAATATTATATTTTCTCGAGTGTGTATCGAACCCACAACCTGTCGTTTACAGTCACACGCTTGTGCCGCTGCGCCACGACGGGCATCACATATATTACTATATACAATTATTAGCTTATTAGCTAATAACTAAAAAAATCTAGACAGATACTCGATTAAGTAACTTTTACGTTGTGGCGCAGCGGCACAAGCGTGTGACTGTAAACGATAGGTTGTAGGTTCGATACACACGAGAGGACATGAAATATTACTTATAATATTTATTCATGGAAGATATCTGTAAAAGATATTTCAAATTAATTTTTTTTTTAATTTTTGTCTGTTTGGCTGTACGTTTGGACGCTCCAATCTCAGGAACGGCTGACCAGTTTTTGAAAATTTTGTCTTAAAATTGATAATGTTATTAGAACAAGAAAGTAATTGAGATAAGTAAGTAACATAGTGCAATTCGAGCGGGCGAAGCCGCGGGGCGGGTTGCTAGGATATGATATTTTAATTTTTCGCAACTGACATCAAACCCTCTTAACACGCAAACCCCTCATGTTCAGTGTAAAGTCGGGAAAGACTGTCTTCGCACAAGTTTTCAAGTCTTATTTAGATCTAGGCATTATCAAAATAATTTTAATTAAAATGTTAAATAAAAAAATATATATATCAAGAAAAGTTTACTAAGAAATTACACAAAATAAAAAATAAACTTGCATCGGCCGGGAATCGAACCCGGGCCGCCCGCGTGGCAGGCGAGCATTCTACCACTGAACCACCGATGCTCATACATGATAATATGAAATTTGCTATAACGATTAACTTAACATATCGTAGGCGACAGGTTGTCAGTTCAATTTCCACTTAAAAAAGTTTAATATTGATTTTGTTTAATATATAACTTATTTGTAGGACAATAAAACAAATTGCTGCGTTTATCTCCGCCACTCAACACGCAATGCCTCAAATTCGGCGGAAAGTCGGGAACGGAAGTGGAACGGTGTGTCTTAACACTAGGTTCCCGGGTTCCCTCTGCCTACCCTGCCTCGTGCGGGATACAGCGTGAAGCTATAACTCAGCGGACAATGCCGTTGGAATTGAGGAAGTAAAGTATCGTAACCCTAAGTTCTTAGCTTCCCTCTGTCCACTCTAGCTTCGTGCGGGATACAGCGTGAACAAATATTCCATTACACTGAGCAGGCATCGAACTTACAACCCTCGCGATTACAGTGTTACGAGTGTGCCCTTGTACCTGCTTATTTAACTGTTCGTCTTCACGCTGTAACCTGCACTAGACAGGATAGACAAAGGGAACTTGGTAACCTAGTGTAAATACACCGTTCCCATAATGACACTTCCGTTACCCACTTTCCTACGAGTGTGGCATTGCGTAGTGAGTGACGTAACTCAACGCCGCGCCAAAGCGAAGAAATAAAAAATAATAATATTTTATATCTCCACAGCAATCTGTTACCATAAAGACACTTCCGTTCCCTGTTCAATAACTTGGCCCAGAGCGTAAGTACATCACTAGATATATATTCACATTAAAATAACTTTCCTCGAAACTAAATTGGACATTTGAAAACATCTTGCAAACTTCTGTCAGTCGCGTGTGGAACAAATCCAAGAAATGTGATATTATTTTTACTAACTTTTTATTAAAAAATACTAGACGCGCTCGCGGCTTTAGTCGCTTGAATTACTTCATTTGTTCTTTGGCTTCACGCTCTATCCCGCACATGGCAGGGTTAGCAGAGGGATCCTGAGGACTAAGTGTTAAGACACTCCATTCGTGTTAGGATACTTTCGTACTCAACTTTTCACCGGATGAGTAATTGCGTGTTGAGTGGCGGAACTCAGCGCCGCACCTCGTTGCTATAGAGAAGAAATGATAACGTTAATTCATTCCTAGATCTTAGATACTCTCGTGGGGTAGTTTACGGTCTCGGCATACCTCTTTCGCCTCGTCCACTGTCATCAACCTCTTCATACATGTCCTCCAGGCGTCCTCATGTTTCACGTGACCCTCCTAATGTATCGTAGATACTGTGTTTTCCACCCCCTCCCCCTCCCTCTTTTACCGCTCACTTTTCCTTCATATACTTACTTTAGTTGTTTCGTAATTGTATTACAGATCGAGCCTTATCATTGTCCCAAAATGGCCGCCATCTTGTTGTGGCGGCCATTTTGATGTAACAACAATTTTTATTATATATAATTTCATTGTCATCAGAACTGCAAGTTTGGTATGAGCGTGTCTAGAAATATGCTCTAGGGCCAAGCATCATTCATTAATCTTTCTGCGTAAAGATTTTTGTTATAAGGTTTTTTTTTAGGGAATATTTATGGAAAATTTCTTGGGTGGACACGAAAATATTCTGGCATCCAGCTTCCCGCGTTCATGTCAATCGGATATTGGAAAGTAGTTCCAATTGAGCTAAAAAATAACACGAAATGTCAAATTATAATGTTCGTTAAAACTAATAAGTAGGTATTACTAATTTACAAAATACGCTAACACATACATATAAAATAAACATACAATGATATATATATATATATATATATATATATATATATATATATATATATATATATATATATATATATATATATATATATATATATATATATATATATATATATATATATATATATATATATATATATATATATATATATATATATATATATATATATTTTATAGCTTCACGCTGTATCCCGCACGAGGCAGGGTAGGCAGAGGGAACCCGGGAATCTAGTGTAAAGACACTCCGTTCCCCATTTACAATGATATGAAAGTGTAATTCAGAACCCCCGACACAAAAAAATCACAACCCCATCTTAGCAAGGTACTTGTATAGTAGGGGTTGCTTGGGGTTGTTTTTGGGGTTCACAGTTTTTATGAAAGTATTACTACAATTATGATTTCTTGGACATTTTCTAAGCTTCACATTGTACCCGCACATTGCAGGGTACACAGAGGGAACTTGGGAACTTAGTGTTAAGACACTCCGTTCTATTTCCGTTCCCAACTTTTCGCCGAATATGAGGCATTGCGTGTTGAGTGGCGGAACTCAACGCCGCACTTTGCCTTCACAGTGCGAAGAAATGAAAACATTAAATATTTAAATCCAAAATATTAAATATTTCATTTCCTCTCGTGTGTATAGAACCCACAACCTGTCGTTTACAGTCACACGCTTGTGCCGCTGCGCCACGACAGACCTTCAGTATAGACCAGTATATATATAAACAAAGTGACACTTGCTCGCGGAAGGGTAACTTCCGAGTGTCCGAAGGGCATACAGTCTCTTCCTTTTGTCGTGTTTATTGTAATCATTTACTTATATACATATATACCTACAAACTTTAAAAGAACGGGAAACGGAACGGAGTGCTATAACACTAGGTTCCCAAGTTAACCCTCCGCCCACCCTGCCATGTGCGGGATACAGCGTGAAGCTGTGAGAGAGTACAATCTTTTAAAGTAGCAGTTTCACTCTGTATTCCATATATAGTAGGGTAGGCAGAGGGAACCTGGGAACCTGAAACAGTTCTAACTCGACTTTTTACTCGGGAAGTTCGATGTTCTTATAAAACCGATTAAGGAAACTTGGAAACCTAATGTTAAGTCGCATCATTTAGCTACTTGCCGCCGAATTTTGTTAAAAAAAATATATATTATTATATTAATTTGCTTACCACCAAAATTCGTATGTATTATTTCCTCGACTGGGTATCGAATTCACAACCCGTCACGCTTGTGCCGCTGCGCCACGATGTCCTTCCTGTTTTATATGAGAAAATCATTCACAAAGTATTGAAGCCGCTGTGGCGCAGTGGAATAGCGTGTGACTGTACAACTGTAGTTATAGGGTAGTTAGTAACTCTGCTTATCCAGAATTCAGCATTGACCAAATGAAATAAAAAAACAAAATAAATATATAAAACATAGTGTGTTAACACTGCTTAACTTCTAAGCAAATAAGAAAGCGTAGGACGCTTCGTACAAGAGCTACAAAAAAACGTATATATCGGCGGAACTCAACGCCGCGTTTCATCTTATCAGAGCCAGATATATATATATATACATATATACACAAACCAAACATAGTAAGCGTTTACGAAACGATTAGTTTATAACCAGTCGAGGCAGTTACGAGAGAAAGGCGACGTTGCCGTACTGTGCGTTGAATTAGAGCTGTAGCCTATAGACTTCATAATACTGTACGACCGACCCGCCAGAGGCTTCGCCCGCTTAATTTTTTTGTCATATTAATGTATCAACTTCACGCTGTATCCCGCACATGGCAGGGTAGACAGAGGGAACTTGGGAACCTAGTGTTGAGACACTCCGTTCTGTCCTCATTTATTGTTATATTAAAGCCAAGTTATACAAAAATGTTGTTTGTATTTTAATCTAATGTATAACCTATGTTACGAATAAGTTACATCAAAATCTTTTTTTTATATATTGCAAGTTAACCAACGGAAACTTGGGAACCTAGTGTTAAGACACTCACTTCCTGTCCCCACTTTCCGTCGAACGCCTCAAGCATTGCGTGTTGAGTGGCGGAACTCAACGCCGCCTACCAGAGCGACGAAACGAAAATATTTCATGTGGATAGGAATCGAAGTCACGACCTTTCGTGTTTACTCTACTTTACAGTAACACGCTTGTAGCCGCTGCGCTATGACAGGCCTTGAAGTAAAATTTTACTGTAACAACGTACACACCAGATATTTCTAGATCAACCAGTTTGTTGAACCATTTGTATTGCAGGCGTTGAATACGCTTTGTATACAAATATATGTTGTAAGTAGTGCCCCGCCGGCGGCTTCGCCCGCTTGAATTACACTATGTTATAAACTAATCTCAGTTACTCTTTTGTTCTAATTTCAGTTTTTTTTTTAGCTTCACGCTGTATCCCGCGCGAGGCAGGGTAGGCAGAGGGAACCTGGGAACCTAGTGTCAAGACACTCCGTTCCACTTCCGTTGCCCACTTTCCGCCAAATTTGAGGCATTGCGTGTTGAGTGGTGGAACTCAACGCCGCGCTTTGCCTTATTGCCAGAGCGTAAGAAATGAAACATTAAATATTTAAATTGAAAATATTAAATATTTCATTTCCTCGACTGGGGATCGAACCCAGAACCTGTCGGTTACAGTCACACTCTTGTGCCGCTGCGCCACGACAGGCCTAAATATTATTCTATTGATTTTAAATAAACAAACACTTAATGATGAGGGAAGGTTGCCATAAAAAAAAACCTGCATTTAAATCTAGTTAGCCGTTTCTGAGATTAACACGTACAAACGTACAGACAAACATTTTAAAATCACTATCTTGTCTCTTATTACATAAATAAACATCCCCTATAAGATGTTATTTAATATATCTTAATATTTAATATTTTCAATTTAAATATTTAATGTTTCGTTTCTTCGCTCTGGTAATAAGGCAAAGCGCGGCGTTGAGTTCCGCCACTTAACACACGCAATGCCTCAAATTTGGCGGAAAGTGGGGAACGGAAGTGGAATGGAGTGTCTTTACACTAGGTTCCCGAGTTCCCTCTGCCTATCCTGCCTAGTGCGGGATACAGTGTGAAGTAATAAATAAAAATATATCTT
Organism: Eueides isabella; assembly: GCA_019049475.1. Lineage (NCBI taxonomy): Eukaryota > Metazoa > Arthropoda > Insecta > Lepidoptera > Nymphalidae > Eueides > Eueides isabella. The sequence continues at coordinate 613,843 of CM032411.1, forward strand.
CCATGAACAGACAGCGATCGGTTACAGATTTATTATAAGTATACATAAAATGGTATTCTATGTTTATATAAGTTCATTCTAAAATTATGACCATGATAATATTTCTAAATTAATAAACTATACTATTTGATATTACGTTCAGCTTGATACGTTCACGTGTTCTTGAGAAAAAAAATCTTGACATACAGACAGACATACACATGTGGACATAGCGCGGCGTTCAGTTCCAAATCTTGCTACTCTCAATTTGTTATACGTTTTTTTTTAATTTAATTGAAAACAGTAAAAATATTCAAATTATCAAATTTTGAGACAAAGTAAGGACAATGGAAAGTTAAATAAATATTATGTAAACATGTGACAGCCATATTGTTATTTATTTATATTATATAATTGCTTGCGTTATCTGTGACGTCGTGGCGCAGCGGCAGCGTGTGACTGTAAACGACAAGGCAAAGCGCGGCGTTGAGTTCCGCCACTCAACACGCAATGCCTTGAAGTCGGCGAAAAGTAAGTACAGAACAGTGTTTTAACACTAGGTACCGAAGTTCCCTTTGCCTATCCCGCATTGTGCGGGATACAGAGTGAAGCTGAAAAAAAAGTAAAAAGAAAAACGCTGATAATTATGCAAAGAGCAGTGCCATAATTATTGAAATATTTTGTTAATTCTAAATAAAAACATCTTGTTTCAGATATATTTATTTATAGCCTGTCGTGGCATAGTAGAACAAGCGCGTGACTGCAAACGACAGGTTGTGGGTTCGATCCCCAGTCGAGGGAATGAAATATTTAATATTTTCAAATTATTTTTTTTAATGTTTTCATATCCTCGCTCTAGTGACAAAGCGAAGCACGGCGTTGAGTTCCACCACTCAACACGCAATGCCAACAAACTCGACGGAAAGTGGGGAACGGAGTGTTTGAACACTAGGTTCCCAAGTTCCCTCTGCCTAACCTGTCATGTGCGGGATACAGTGTGAAAAGAAACATATATATTTTTTAAATATAAAATTTATGTACATAGATTATTAATTTTGAGTACAAAAGAAAATATTATATTATCTGTATTATTATTAAATAATGACAGCAGAAATTTAAACATTATTAAAAAAAAAAAAAAAAAACTAGAAACAGCACATTCGTAGTAGCTGCGTGACCCGTATACAATAGTTGATTGTTGTGAATAAAAAAATCTCCCTTTCTTTATAATTATCGAGGGTCCCTATAACCCCTGGTGAACAACGCTTGCCAGACTTGTATAAGTCACATTTTATATTTATTATATATATATATTTATTATATATATATATATATATATATATATATATATATATATATATATATATATATATATATATATATATATATATATATATATATATATTTATTATCTTCACGCTGTATCCCGCACATGGCAGGATAGGCAGAGGGAATAGGGGAACCTAGATTTAAGTTATGCCCATATGCTATGTTGAACTTGAGGCATTGTGTGTTGAATGGCCTAAACATCACGCTTTGCCTTGTTGCCAAAGCAAAGAAAAGAAAAAATAAAAATAAATATTAAATTTGTCTACGTAGGGATCAAACCCACAACCTGTCGAGTCGACACTTTCTTGTGCCCCTCACGCAATCAAAACACTATGCCTCAAATTTGGTGTAAAGTGGGAAACGGGACGGAGTGTCTTAACCTTAGGTTCCCATGTTCCCTCTGCCGACCCTGCCATGTGCGGGATACAGCGTGAAACTGATAAAATATGTATATATAAGTAAGCTAAAGACCTAAGGCAAGGATATATATTTATGTATTTATTTTATATTTTGGCGTTACGCCAGTTTTCTGCTGACGTTCTCAATTGCTCTTTGCTGTTTAATAATTATTTATACGACTGGTTTAAGGTTAACTTAGGTCATGTGTGGATCTCGTTTTGCATTAAAATAATAATATAGATAAAAATATATTAATAATACCTAGATAAATTATCTGTACCTTTTTTATAATGTATAATATAATTTTATTTTAAACTAGTTACCCGCTCGCGGCTTCCTCCGCTTGAATTACACATGTTATATATATATATATATATATATATATATATAGATATATATATATATATATAGATATATATATATATATATATATATATATATATATATATATATATATATATATATATACATATATATATATATATATATATATATATATATATATATATATATATATATATATATATATATATATATATATATATATATATATATATATATATATATATATATATATATATGTATATAAACAAGTATGGAAGTCAAAAATATATATATATTTTAATTTACAATAAATTAACACACAGATGATATATTCTATTTATAGATAGCTTTTTAACTTGTATGGCAAAGGTCGTACTGTTAAAGGACATATAATCGTATCTATTTAAAAATAATAATATCTTTGTCTAGTCGGTTAGAAAAATAACCGTAAACAGCATTTTATTACGACGCGTGAGGTAGACGCTATGATAACCACATAACAGCAATTTCGAATAATTTGTGTCAACGTTATTATGTAAAATCACGATTATCCATACATATTCAGGTCGAATTGTAATCTAGTAATGTTTATATAAAACAAAAGTATTGCTATTCAATAACAGCAATGGATTATAAGCAAATAATATTAAAAAATATACTTCCACATAAAAAAAGCGCATGGCTGTGTAACGATTTCACTTTAAGTAGTACATTTATTTGTCATAAATTGGTGTATTTAATAATTAAAGAGTTATCATTCCAATAGACATATATTTATATTTATAAATAAAGCAGGTGAAACCCCATTCCCATAATCAAAACAGCCAGACTGCCAGGTAACTATTCCATTTATAGCATTGATCAATATGTACGGGTGCTGCGACGTTGCCGCTCTTACGTTAAAAACATCCGCCATCTTGTTAAACTCAATAACCACTCACAATTCAAAATCAACCTTAATCCAAACAAAATAAGGCTTTAATTCTAATAATTATTAAAGAAACATATAGCCTTTTTTAAATTAAATCAAAGTGTAAACAATAATTGAGGCAGAGTAATATAACATCTGTGCCTATTGTAATAAAATTGATATTTATATATATAATCTGTGACGCTTATGAATGGCGTGATGGCGTCGTGGAGGGAGTCACGTATTGAAATAAACCGAACAAATACAAATGTGAGTTTAAAATACAAAATATTTATCATTTTGTTTATTAGAAAACATTAATAAATATGACAAAATGGCGTGTGAGATTGTATTTGACCTATTTGTTGTAATAATATGATGTTTTTTCGTCATTTAAATAGATAATAAGTTGAAGTAATGTGTGATAAACAATATATCTAACGTAGTCGTGTTGTAGTAAGTAAAGTTATGGTTACAGCTTCGTGGGGACATAAAATAAGGTATAATGCTTTTTCAAGGGTGTTATGAAATAATTTGTTCCTTTTAATTGATGTTAAATAAGAAAACAGTAGGAATAATTCACGCTGTGTCCCGCACATGGTAGGGTAGGCAGAGGGAACTTGGGAACCTTGTGTTAAGACACTCCGTTCCACTTCCGTTCCCCATTTTTCGCCGAATTTGAGGTATTGCGTGTTGAGTGGCGGAACTAAACGCCGCGTTTTGCCTTATACCAGAGCGAAGAAATGAAAACATTAAATATTTAAATTGAAAATATTAAATAATTCATTTCCTCGAGTGTATATCGAACCCACAACCTGTCGTTTACAGCCCGCCCGCGGCTTCGCCCAGTTTATTTATACAACAACATACCGCTCATGGAAGGGTTGGCCGAGGGAACATGGGAACCTATTTTTAAGACACTCCGTTTTATTCTCCAGTTTTCGTCGAATATGCATTGTGTCTTTGAGTGATGGAACTCAAAGCAGTGCTTTATTATTTTTACCAGAACGATCACAATAGCACAACTGTGGTGATGCTTCGTTAATTCTTTTTTATTATTTATGTCTTTTAGCTTCACGCCATATCCTGCTCAAGGCAGGGAGGCAGAGGGAACCTGGGAACCGGAACTGGATACATGGAAAATATATGTATGTAATAGGGCCCAAAAAAAAGAGTATTTTTTAAAATTTATTTGTTTCTCTGTGCGTTTATCGATTTAAATGCTGTTTTCATAACCTAAGCTCAACATGTTGTGTTCGTTTTATTTAAATTGAATAAAAAATAAAAAAAAGAAAACATTCGTCAATAAAATATGAAATTTGACAAAATTGCTAAAAAAAATTAATCATTTGGCTGTAATTTTAGTTTGTTCAGTATAGATATTGCGTTAAAAGTGATAATGTTATTAGAACAAGAGAGTAATTGAGATTAGTAAATGACATAGTGTAATTCGAGCGGGCGAAGCCGCTGGCGTGTCGGTAATATATAATATTTTTTCATTTTCGTCATTCAACGCGGGACTAATCATGAATTATACCGACATGAAAGCAACATGTCCGGAAACTATACTTCCGAAGAGAGTTGATATATTTAAATATTGAAAATAAAAGCATGAATCAGTGGGCAGAGGGAACCAAAGGTTCCGTTCCCCAAGCTCCGCATAATGTTCGATACGTTACGCGTTGGACAAGAAATCCATAGCTGTAATTTGTCTTATTTTACCTCACTCTCCTTCCCAGCTGCTCTCTGTATCCCGGACATGATACGGTATGCAGAGGGAACTTGGGAACCTGGTGTTAAGACACTCCGTTCCGTTCCCCACTTTCAGCCGAGTTTGAGGCATTGCGTGTTGAGTTGTGGAAGTGAACGTCGCGCCTTACCTTGTTACCACAGCGATTAATGAAAACATTAAATATTTAAATTGAAAATATTAAATATTTCATTTCCTCGAGCGGGGATCGAACCCACAACCTGAAAGTTACGGTCACAAGCTTGTGCCGCTGCGCCACGACATGCCTCAATTTGTTATAAGTATTGATTTAATTTGCTCAAGTGGATATCGAACCGACTACCTGTAGAGTTTACAGCCGCCCATTTGCGATCCTTCATCATTGTTCCCATATAAAATCAGCCAAGTTATCAAAATCAGCCAAGTTTTAGTTTAAATATGTCAGCCAAGTTGCCACGCGGATATCGAACCGGTGACCTCCTTAATGAACCCCACATCAGTTATTTATTATTTTTTTATATACAATTATGTCAATGTCAAGTGATAAATGATTTTGTGGTACGGAAGTCGTTCTCAAGACTTTCTTTTTTGTTGCACAACTTTGTGCTACTTATTAGAGACTAGAAGACTAGAAGCGTCCAAATGTGTTACTATAGCGTAGCTTAACGCCGTTTCTTTAGCTTCGCTTTGTATTCGGCACATGGCTGGGTAGGCAGAGGGAACCTGGGAACCTACTTAACCTTGTCAGTAGTTAGGTACAATGAAAATGTCTCCCTACTCCCCTGAAAGATTATCTTTACTTCATCTTGACAAAATCCTTGTAGAGAAACTGCTAAATCCCAACTGCTATGTAAAAATATTTTGACTTTTAGTCAAAGAAATTGGTTCTTTCGTTCAGGAGGTACAGTCCCAAACACTGACAGAAACGTCAAACTTAGAACACCTTATTGTTTCAAGCATTAAATAATATAAAATAACCTAAATATGGGGGAAAGGATTTGATATTGTTTTCTCAATTGTATATTAATTACTTCACTAACTCAGCTTCACGCTGTGTCCCGCACATGGCAGGGTGGGCAGAGGGAACTTGGGAACCTAGTGTTAAGACATTCCGTTCCACTTCTGTTACCCATTTTACGCTGAATTTGAGGCGTTTGAGGAGTGCAACGCAACGCCGCGCTTTGCGTTGTTACCAGTGCGAAGAAATATAAACATTAAATATTTAATTTGAAAATATTCAATTTTTCATTTTCTCGAGTGGGGATCGAACCCATAACCTGTCGTTTTCAGGCACACGCTTGTGCGTCTGCGCCACGACAGGCCTACAAAAGTAATTCAGATTAGTAATTATAAATCTTAAGTTTGAGACCGTAAACGCTACTGGTTGTGGATTTGACCTCCACTGGACGAGATGTGTGTGATGCTGTGCGATGTATTTTTTTGGCGGCGTTGAGTTCCGATACATCCAAATTGCGCGGAAGGTGGGGAAGTTACTAAATAGGGAAGGTAATGTCTTAAAACAAGGTTCCCAAGTTCCCTCAGCCTAGCACGCCATGTGCGGGATAGTGAGTGAAGCTGAAAAACAACAGTACTTTACACAATTACAACATCTTATAGATTTTATTAATGTAATAAACACTCAAATTAATATATTTTTTTCTGTTTGTCTGTGCGATGATTCAATTTTCAATATTATTAATTTTGGCAACGTTCTCTCAACATTTAGAAAACATTAAATATTTTATTTTCTCGAGTGGGGTTCGAACTCACAGCCTGTCGTTTACAGCCACACGCTTTTGCCGCTGCGCCACAACAGGCCTCTATATTTGTACGAAATTCTATACAATAACTAGGTAATGTGTAGAATATTTTAAATCAGAGATCAGACATATATTTGTCTGATATATGTTCTTTGGCATACGGGTATGCCACCACGGATCCTCGAGCCACCACTATTATACCTCTATCCAGTCCATAAAAGTGGTATCCTTCCCTTCTAATTACTCTATATCTGTACTCATGAGACGTCAGGTCTAGTGCGCTTTCTTCCAAGAAACTCGCTGGCAGGGCAATAAGGCCCGTAACATCGGACAGGGTTACCGGGTTATGTTACGGGGGTTACGTAAACAGCCACGTCGGTAAGGCTGCGGAGACGTATGACGTGTTCACTGTGGCCTTGGACACGGTCTTCGCAATACAGAGGGAGAAAATATTCTAAGAACCTGTACTGCGTCTAATCTGGCCGTTGTGAATACATTCATGCAAAAGAATACTCAGCGCCTTATCACGTATAAAAGTGGGCTCCGCTCAACTCAAATTGATTACTTGTTGACCAGACGGTGTGCAGGTAAAAACTTGACGGCCCAACATCGTTTTCTCGTCATGGACTTCAACGTCACTGCAAAGAAGAAAGTAGCCAAGAAATGTAGGCCTCGGATCAGTATCAGTATCAGCTTGAACCTTTTGAGCGCGTACAACGTAGAGCCATTCAAATCATTGGGGACCCAATGATCTGCAAGGTGCTTGACACTTTGGCTTTGCGAGGAGACGTATCTTCACTGTGCGTTCTCTACCGCATTTATTAAAAGAGTGTTCTGGAGAACTGTATAATTCTGTACCTGCTGCCGAATTTTCTAACCGTACAGTACGTCACAAGTTAATGTACCATCCACAGCATCTGGACACGTGGCACTACAGCGCGGTTAAGAAGGGATTTCCTTCCATGCGCCACACATCTCTAAAACGACCTACCCGCGGCTGTATTTCTAGGTCGATTCCACCTCAAAGGCCAGCAACGCACCTGTATCTCCCCTGGTGTTACACAGGGCCGTAGGCGACGGTGATCACTCACCATCACATGACCCGTACGCTCGATTTCCTTGTCTTTTCCATAAAAAAGGTGATGGTTGCTGTATGGACCGATGCCGATCCGATGCGACCGATGCCGATCCGATGACCGACTTGACGGTGCAGGAGAAGACTCGTAAAAAGAAGGCTGTCTTTCAGAAGTGGCTGAAATCCAACTCTCCTGAAGACAGACTGGAATGTACTGTTGTTGTCAGCTCTTGTTAACATCTCTTAAACGTACCAGGAAAAGAGCTGTAGCCAGAGCCCGCAGTGAAAGAACCACTCATACAAACTGGCACGTGCCCGGATAAAGCGACGCAAGATATTACATAATGTCTTTACGTCAAAGATACCCAGGGTATGTTGCTCTGTAATCCCGCTTCTGTGAAGGTGAGATGGTGAAGCTACTTCCAGCAGCTGAACACTCAGCATCCGTGCAGTCTTCACCATGACCCACCGCCTAACCTCGGACTTTTTGCCCCAATAACCTTTGATGAAACTGGGAATTGCCTTGCAAGCTTATGAGTTACATATTGGAGCTCTTCGAGCACATGTTCGATATTAGGCTCCGTTGATAGTGTATTGTCGTTGAGTCTCAATATGGATTTCATCAAGGATCAGGTACTATGGATGACATCTTTGCATTCAGAATTTTGATGAAGACATACAGGGGAAAGAGGAGAGCTCTGCATGTGAATTTTTTAGATCTGCAGAAGGTCTTTGACTGTGTGCCTCGTCAGTGTATCTGGTGGGCATTGCGTTTCAAAGGGATCTCTGAGGCCTATATTGAGATTATCGGAGATATGTATCACAATTCCGTGTCCATGGTTAGGACTGCTGTTGGCGACACCATACCTTTTCAGATTACAGTAGGGGTTCACCAGGGCTCTGCCTTTACTCCATTCTTCAATGCAATGTAGTGCTAGATACTGTCTCGGCTCACATCCAAGACCAGCCTCCGTAGCTGATGATGTATGCCGATGACATAGCACTCATTGAAGAGAAACCGGCTGATGTTAGAGCGTAAAGTGATCCTCTGGAATGGTACGCTTCAGAACGGCAGTCTTAAACTAAAAGTGTCGAAGACCGAGTACTTGGCTTGCGGGAGACCGGACTCGAGCACTATCCATATAGGTATTGAACCAGCCGTTAAGTTCAGGTACCTCAGATCCGTTATGCATAAATCTGGAGCCATCGATCACGATGTTCATGGCCGAAAAGCGCTGCCTAGGCCAAATGGCCGGAGGTCACTGGTGCGGCTGCGATCGCAGAATACCAACCAAACTCAAAGGCTGATATACAAGAGAATTGTTCCACTGGTTCTTTTATATGGCAGCGAATGCTGGACAGTACTATCTCGGCAAACTTAGGAGCCTCTTGTCACGGAAATGAAAATGCTGAGGTGAATGTGCGGCGTAAAGCGGTCTGACCGCATACTTAACACATTCATTCGAGATAGTCTTGGAGTCCTTGACATAGCGAATAAGTTTTAAAAGCGTCGCCTCAGATGGTATGGTACGTTGCGCGCCGGCCTAGGAACTATATCGGATGCAAGTGCCTTGACATGCCTGTCCCTGGAGTGAGACCTCCCGGACGCCCAAGGAAGCGTTGGTTGGATGTCGTGATGCAGGACATGACAGCCAATGGTCTAACCACCGAGGACGTAAAAGATCGTGCAAAGTGGAGTTAGTTTAGTAGGAAGGCAGACCCTGGCACATCAAGCTGGGATTAATGCCAGGAAGAAGAAGAAGAAGATATTTTAAATGAAACAAATTAAACCGGATCAATCGTGTATATATATTGAGTGTGCTATGTTTCTGGAAACCCGTGCGCAGTAAACCGTGATCATGGGTAGACTGAGGTGGCAGCCTGTCAGTTTAAATAATTATTATATCAAACTACCGCCAACGATTTCTTAATTGCCTCACGTCCTTCTCTTATTCTCTGGATTCTTGCAGAATGACCTTACTACATTTGGTCCTCTGGTGTGGTCTTGGCTTGAGACTTTAAATTTTTTAAGAGTGTGTCCCAGGTGGTGGAAAGTTTCCAACCATCTACTCTAGTGAATAAGGCTGTTTTCTGTATTTCTATAGTCTCGCGGATTGTTGTTCTCTCTAGCGAGTATGTGGGGTTTATTTAACCAGATTTAATGGTTGTATTCCACACTGCTGACTTCGATACATGCCCATTGTTGATATAGAAGATGTTTTTCTTCACTTTGGTTTGACCGGTATATGATCTCACGTTTCACGCTGCATCCCGCACATGTCTGAGTAGGTAGCGGGAACTTGGGAACCTAATATTAAGACCCGTTCAGTTCCAATATATCAGCCACATAATGAAAATATTTCATCCCCTCGTATGGGAAACCTCAACCAGTCTCGTTTACAGTCACATGCTGTCGCATTTGAATAGCAGAGAAAAACAATAACAATTGCAAATTAAAATATATTTGATATTTTTTTAAATTATTTTAATTTAGTTAACTGATTTGATAAGAAAAAGTTATGAAAGAAAATCCCAAATCAAAACTCTTCTATCTCCTCTCTTAAGCTGTTGTTCCCAGTTGCAGTTAACACTCACTCGCTCAGCTTCACGCTGTATCCCGCCCATGGCAGGGTAGACAGAGGGAACATGGGAACCTAGTGTTAAGACACTCCGTTCCACTTCCGTTCCCAATTTTCCATCAAATTTTGAGGAATAGCGTGTTGAGTGGCGGAACACAACGCCGCGTAATTTCCTCGAGTGGGGATCGAACCCAGAACCCTTCAGTTACAGTCACACACTTGTGCCGCTGCGCCACGACAGGCCTCATTAAACATACCTTAGAATTTAAAGCTTACCAAGAAACTGCACTAAAATCAGCTCATTCATTCAGGAGCTATGTGCCACAGACAGACGTACAGGTCAAACTTTAAAACTGTTTAATCTTAAACCTTACCCTCTAACTAATCTTATAAATTGTTTTCTTTTTAGCTACACGCTGTATCTCGCACGAGGCAGGGTAGCTAGAGGGAACCCGGGAACCTAGTGTTAAGACACTCCGTTCCACTTCTGCTCCCCACGCTCGCTTGTGTCGCTGCGCCACGACAGGACTCAAAATAAATAAAAAAAAAAGAATTAATGTAATCTTAAACTAAGCTAAGGTGTAATCTTAAACTAAGTTTAATCTTAAACCAAAATAAGTCAAATCGGCTAAAAAATCACATAATCAATGAAAAGAACCAAAGAATATGATAAAAATAATTTTATTCATCCTAATACATCATCTCTTTCGATGGCAACACTCAGTCTGTACGCGGGCCAGCTGAGCGTGGTCGGGGGGCCCGGGGGCGAGGGGCCCTTGGGAGGAGGGCCCGGGGGGCCTGCGTCCACGTCGCTGTCGGAGCCGCTGACGGCGAGGCGGGAGAGCGCGGACACTTGGGGAGCCATGACCCTCGCGAGCGATGGCGGGATTAGAACCTGTAACAAATTATTATATAGCTGCATATAGTATACGCCCGCGGCTTCGCCCGCTTTAATTACACGATATTATTCCTTATTTTCAACTAATTTCTTGTTACACTACTATACATAAAAAAATAACATTTAGCAAATGAATAACTATAAGAAAAGATATCAATATTTTTTTTAACCTATGATAATAATGATTAAATAAAAAAATACAAAAAAATCGAACCTGTAACCAGCCCCCTCTAACGGCATACGGTTTCTCCGGCGTCACAAACGCTCCGGCCACTGTTGGGGGCAGGATGGTGACCGCCCGAGGCCCCTGACGCCACGTGAAGTGGCGAGAGTGGAGGACACGACCACTGGACAAAAGAGAAAAAAAGATATACACATATATATATATATATATATATATATATATATATATATATATATATATACATATACATATACATATACATATACATATACATATACATATACATATACATATACATATACATATACATATAAATATACATATACATATACATATACATATACATATACATATACATATACATATACATATACATATACATATACATATACATATACATATACATATACATATACATATACATATACATATACATATACATATACATATACATATACATATACATATACATATACATATACATATATATATATATATATATATATATATATATATATATATATATAGACGTTCCGATCTCCACTTTCCATCTGATTTCAGGCATTGTGTGGTGTGTGGCGGAACTAAACGCCGTGCTTTGCTTGTTATCAAAGCGCAGAAATGAAAAAATTGTAAAATAAAAAAAAAATACAATTTCGCCAGTTTCGAACCCACAACCTGACTGTAAAACTCACGCAATAGCTAAAGGCAGCAAGCTGGCGCCCTCCGCGTTAAATATTATATGTACTGAGTCCAAGTATTCAATTTCATCTGAACCACTCCAGGAACCCTGGAAGTAGAAAAAAACATTAATATAATACAAAAATATTAATATTAAAACAAAAACATGAATATTATACTAAAACATAAATATAAAATAATGTTCATTTGACTCAAAAACATAAATATAAAAAAAAAACATTAATATTATACAAAAACATAATTATAAAAAAAAACATTAATATTATACAAAAACATAAATATAAAAAAAACAATAATATTATACAAAAAAATAAATATAAAAAAAAACATTAATATTATACAAAAACATAAATATAAAAAAACAATAATATTATACAAAGACATAAATATAAAAAAAAACATTAATATTATACAAAAACGTAAATATAAGAAAAAACCAATAATATTATACAAAAACATAAATATAAAAAAAAAACATTAATATTATACAAAAACGTATATGTAATAAAAAAAAAAAAATTACAGTCATTTCGGGTAACTTTGAATCTTGGTCTAACTTTGAATATTTTTGAGTAAATGATTTATATTTTTTTGGTGTAGCAATGTTAACTTTTTTTTAATGAAACTGCGTAATACGGATCGCTGACAATATGGCGGTCAATTATAAAACAAAACAATTTACATTAGGTTAATGTTTTAGAATTTACCCGCCTTTCTGTGAGGCTACTTTTTCATTAGGTGGAGTTTGCTCGTTTAGAAATCGTGAAAAAAAATATAAAATCTTTTGTAAACTGGTAAGTGTTTGTTTTAGTATGTACTTTGTAGTTAATATTTAAGTTTTTTCTATAAATATAGCAACTTTAACTTGTAATTTCTAGCAAAATTTGTTTTATTTAGGACAAGAAAAAAATATCGATAATTCGGGTAACTTTGAACTATTCAAAGTTACCCATTACAAATAAAATAATACTTTGGGTAACTTTGAATAATGAACGTAAAGTAATTTTAATGTAAAGTATTAAGCCCCGAGACTTTTTATACCAGTCAATCAAAAGGCAATGCTGAGATTGATATGGTAAAATTTTATTTTATTTGTACAATCGGTACATTGATAAACACAAGTATGGACAAACATGGTGCAGAAAAACAAAAATTAGAAGATGGTACATACTGTGTAATTAGTCTAGAAGGCAGTTTGTTCCCAGGAAGAGTTACAAAAGTAAACTCTTCGGATTTTACTGTATCAATACTGCAAAAAAACTTTTTAGGAGGTTGGTCTTGGCCCTCTAAGGTTGAGAAATATCAAACTAGTAAAACCAATATAGTAAGTATTTTAGAAGAACATCATAATATCTCCAGGAAAGGCGGCGTACTCTATATTAACGATATTTTTTTGTTTATGGAATGGGGTGAGTAGATTTAGGAAAAATATATTCTAAAAAAAATGTTACAGGCTCAGTATAAATTTTGATCTCATTTGATAGCCAAAGAAACATATAATTTATGATTCTCTGAAAATTATCTTATACCTATTGTTATTAATAAAGAATTATTAAAATAAAATTCAATTTATTTCAACGAAACTGGTTCATTTTACTTCTATATGGCAATACTAAGTCAACCCACATTTTTTATTATTAGTGTCATGAATATTTAGATAGACTCGTATTTACACAATAAAAAAACCTTATCTAACCTTACCCAAGTTGTAAAATATACTCAAAAAATAGATTTTCATGTGTAAGAATAATCTGGTTCAAAGTTACCCAAAAATTAAGCTAACATTGAATGTTACTATTTTTTAGATTTTGTGGCAGTTTACTTCAATGAATAACCAATTTACTGCTTTGAAAATAAAAACTAACATAAAAGAACACCATTTAATAAATAATGTATAATGCATTCCTAAACATTTTAATTCGGATTCTAATTAAAACTGTAAAATACGTTCAAAGTTACCCAAAATAACTTTATACAAAAACATAAATATAAAAAAAGGAAACAAAAATATATATATAAAAAAACATTAACATTAAAACATTTTTTTATTAATTAATATGCTTAAAAAGATGTATCCCAGATGGTACAGCAGTGTAGATTCAATTCCCACTCGACGCAATAAATTATTATCGTGTCTTTAATATAGAAGATTACTTTATATGTATGTATGTTTGTTCCACTTTCACGCAAAAACTACTCGCACGAGGCACGGTACGCAAAGGGAACTTGGGAACCTAAACATTCCATCTTTTTTATACATTTGAGGCAATGCGTTTTGAGTGACGGAACTCAACGCCGCGCGTTGCCTTGTTAACAGGGCGATATAAATTTAAATATTTCATTTCCTCGTAGGGATCGAACCCACGACCTGTCTCGTTGTTATGTGCCACTGCGCCACGACAGGCCTTATTTGGCTATAATTTAATATAGCAATATATTCAAAATTCCGCCACACAACAAATACTTCAAGAATTCTATTAGAGTTAACACTAGGTTCCCAAGTTCCCACCGTCTAACCCGCTACGTGCGGGATGGAGCGTGATACAACGTACCTCCATAGTTTCAGGCAGCTGAGGCAAGGCACGTTCTATGCTAGACATTTCAAAACTATCCGTAGACATGTTGTGACCTGAAATAAACAAATATATTTTAATATATTTTATTTTAATCATGAGGCCTTTTGTACCTCAGGAGCATAAGCGTGTACTTATATTATTTTTATATTTCATTCATGAGGCCTTTTGTGCCTCAGGAGCATAAGCGTGTGTTGTCTGTAAATGCGATAGGTCGTTAGTTCGATTCCCAATTAAAAAAAATATTTAATATTTTCATTTGTTTGCTCTGTTGAAAGGTGCTTACCCTGATTTTCATTACATAAACTGAACACTACCTCAATAATCATTCATTCACTTATTTTAAAATATTAAAATCTCTTGCCGCTCATAGAATCACCAGGTCATTTACTTCCATTCACTCAACCAGTCCCAACCGTTCATTCATACATTAACATAACCTTCACTCGATCTCCACACCAGAAACCTATTCTAAAGATCATTTTCATCGATTGTCCCTGATTTTGATTACATAAATTGAACTCGTCTTAATAATCATTCATTCAACTTCCCCTTCATTCACTCATTTTAAAATTTTAATATTTCTTCCTGCTCATAGAACCACCAGGTCAATATCTTCTTCAATTTGACTCCCATTCCCTCAACCAGTCCCAATCGTTCATTCATTCGTTCACATAACGTTCAGTCCCGCTCCACACCAGAAACCTATTCTAAAGATAATTTTCATCGATTGTCCATGATTTTGATTACATAAACTGAACACTTCCTCAACAATCATTCATTCACTCATTTTAAAATATTAAAATTTCTTGCCGCTCATAGAACCACCAGGTCAATGTCTTTTCAATTTGACTCCCATTCACTCCACCAGACCCAATCGTTCATTCATTCATTCATTCACTTATCCTTCAGTCTCTCTCCACACCAGAAACCTCTTCTTAACATCTTTTTGATAGATTGTCACCTCACAAAAATATTTTAAAACAAAATTACTTTCTAATTTTCATTCATTCACCGTAAATTCTCAATATTTTTGCCGTGTGATTCCGGCTTAGAATAGGATCACCCTGGTACTGATGGTGCCGTAAGAGGCGACTAAAGTGCGTGTGGTAGAGTCACGTTGCCAGTAATGGCAACACGCATGGGCAGACTCGACCGGATTATTACCACCCCCGGCATTTAAGACCGGCGTTAAGTAGTGGCTTTGGCCACTGCGTTTCGCATTGGGTAATGCCGGGCCCCGGTGCCCGCACACCTTAAAGGACGGCAACGCTCCTGTAGCTCCTCTGGAGTGACTCGGGGCCGTGGGCGACGGTGATCACTTACCATCAGGTGACCCGTACGCTCGTTTGCCGTCTCTTCCATAAAAAAAAAATATTTAATTCATTCTATGCATTCTCTTTTAATTTTTTCACTCAATCAATCATTCTTACCTTCAGTGACATCATTCTTTTTCTTTTTCAAATTTTTTTTTTATAAACTTAAATTTAAAAAGCGTATAAAATTTGTTTTTCGTTTTTAATCCTGCTTCGTTCAAAATTTTTATACGCTTTTTCAATTAAAGTTTAGTATTTTTTGATGTGAAACATCTATTGGCTCACTTGTAAACTGAATTGTTGGCGTGGCGACGCTTGCCATTGCTATCTATACTAATATTATAAAGAGGAAACCTTTGTATTTTTGTATGTTTGTACTGGACCGATTTCAAAATTTCTTTTACGATTACTTAGAGGGACTCTTCCGAATCCGTATAGGCTATATTTTATCCCGGAAAATAGATAGGATTTTTCGTGGTAGTGAAAATTGTGGAGTAAGTCGACGAAAAAACTGCCGTATGTTAGCGATTCTCGCGAACGCTGCCTAAATGGTTTGAGATGTATGGTTGATTTGTATAGAAAAGTTGTAGAACTCAATAATGCCTACAAAAAAGTCCGCGATAGTATAAACCAAACATTTATATTTTAGCCATTATAACCAATTTTCCATAGAATAAAAGTAATTAAAATCATTAGCCTAAGTTTATTGATCATATTATCGTCAAATATTAATCCTTATCCAAATAAACTATTTATTGTGCAAGATTGTTTCAATAGCTATAAGTAACTTTTTATTTTATTCTAATCGGACAATCCATTCAAAAGATATTACGAATTTAAAAAAGTACTTAACTTAGCTTCACGCTATATCCCTAGCGGGGTAGGCAGAGAGAACGGAGCGCCAAACGCTACGGTCTCGGCATACCTCTTTCACCTCGTCCACTGTCATCAACCTCTTCATACGTGCACTCCGGGGGGTCCTCATGCTTTTTACGTGACCTTCCTCCAGTATCGTCGATACTGTGTTTTCGAAGGTCAACCGAGGTCTCCCCCTCCCTCTCTTACCACTCACTTTTCCTTCATAAATCTTTTTTACCATTCTTTCTTCACTCATTCGCTCGACGTGCCCAAACCACCTGAGCACGTTCTTCTTCATTCTCACTGTGACATCCACGCTAGTACCTGCCATTCTGTGTATTTCTTCATTGGACATGCGATCAGATAAACTGACTCCGCATATCCGACGAAGAGATCGCATCTCTACAGCAATCATCTTTCTTACATTCTTCTTCTGTAATACCCACGTTTCGCTGCCGTATAACAGTGTCGATACCAACACTGCATTGTGTACGGCCAAACGCGCAGCTATGCTGACGTTTCGCCGTCTCAACAACGCAGCTAAGGCAACGTTAACTCTGTTACCGGCCGCCATTCGCCCTTCCCCATCCATTTCGTATCTTCCGTCTCTGCTAAACATACTTCCCAGATATACTACCTCATTCACTTGTTCTAAAAAAATTTTTATTGGTATTAAAATGAATGATGGCCGCCGGCCGATATATGTCGCACGGCGAAACAGCAAGGGGAGGTGGGCGCACATCTATGAAGCAGGTTGCCTCGTATTTTCTCATTAGGCTATATTTAATTCCTGTAATAATATTATCTTTTATGCATATTACTTGTACATACACCATGTTTCACATCTGCCAGGCGTCCCATGACGGCTATTTTTTTTTCTGTCCTAAGTATGGAATAACACTTTAAAACATAGTAAAATTTTAATATTTCTTTTGTTTGTTATCGTACTTAGTTTCACTCCCATTCATTCCACCGATCTATCGTTCATTCGCTCATTCATTTAACCGTGTACCGTATTTTAAAGATAACTTTGTATTTTTTTACTATTTTAAAGTGTTATTTCAAACTTAGGACAGAAAAATACTTATTTATTTAAAAAACGTATGAAAAGTTTTGAACCTGCACCTCTTGGAAATTGTCAAAGAGGCGCAGGTTCAAATCCCGCTAAGTTCAAAATTTTTATACATTTTTAAAATTAATTAGTTATAAAGAAAACAACGGTATATTAGCGTTAGAGAGAACAAAATTTTCTCTCTCAGCTTCACGCTGTATCCCGCACATGGCAGGGTAGGTAGAGAGAACTTGGGAACCTAGTGTTAAGACACTTTGTTTCACTTCCGTTCCCCACTTTCCGCCGAATTTGAAGCATTGCGGGTTGAGTGGTGGTACTGAACGCCGCGCTTTGCCTTGTCACAAGAGTGAAGAAATAAAAACATTAAATATTTAAACTGAAAATATTAAATAATTCATTTCCTCGAGTGTGTATTGAACCCACAACCTGTCGTTTACAGTCACACGCTTGTGCCGCTGCGCCACGACAGGCCTCAAACAAAATTTTCAATATAACAAAAAAGAGTTTATTTAAATCATAAACATTATCTGATCACATATTTAATACAACATGACGCCATTACAATATATCTTAAAAAAAAACTATTACTTATCATTCAGTCACTTCAAGAAGGAGACTTAGGAACATCACATTACAGCCTAACATTCACTCACTCACCCTAAGTGTCTCAATAATGTGTTCACCGTTCATTCTCATTTAACTCACCATTCACCCGTTCACCCATTCACTTACCTTCAGTGCCTCTATCGCTCATACTGCAGAGACCTCTTTGGAGTGTATCTTTTATTTGTTGCTCCACACTCGGCGATAATGATTCTGTTTGTTCTAAACTCTGGAATTAAAATAATTTTATATATATATATATATATATATATATATATATATATATATATATATATATATATATATATATATATATATATATATATATATATATATATATATATATATATATATATATATATATATATATATATATATATATATATATATATATATATATATATATATAAAATTATTTTAATTCCAGAGTTTAGAACAAACAGAATCATTATCGCCGAGTGTGGAGCAACAAATAAAAGATACACTCCAAAGAGGTCTCTGCAGTATGAGCGATAGAGGCACTGAAGGTAAGTGAATGGGTGAACGGGTGAATGGTGAGTTAAATGAGAATGAACGGTGAACACATTATTGAGACACTTAGGGTGAGTGAGTGAATGTTACGCTGTAATGTGATGTTCCTAAGTCTCCTTCTTGAAGTGACTGAATGATAAGTGATAGTTTTTTTTAAAGATATATTGTAATGGCGTCATGTAGTATTAAATATGTGATCAGATAATGTTTATGATTTAAATAAATTCTTTTTTGTTATAATGAAAATTTTCTTTGAAGCCTGTCGTGGCGCCGCGGCACAAGCGTGTGACTGTAAACGACAGGTTGTGGGTTCGATACACTCGAGAGGAAATGATATATTCAATATTTTCAAATTAAATATTTAATGTTTTTATTTCTTCACTCTTGTGACAAGGCAAAGCGCGGCGTTCAGTACCACCACTCAACCCGCAATGCTTCAAATTCGGCGGAAAGTGGGCAACGGAAGTGAAACAAAGTGTCTTAACACTAGGTTCCCAAGTTCTCTCTACCTACTCTGCCATGTGCGGGATACAGCGTGAAGCTGAGAGAGAAAATTTTGTTCTCTCTAACGCTAATATAAAGTTGTTTTCTTTATAACTAATTAATTTTAAAAATGTATAAAAATTTTGAACTTAGCGGGATTTGAACCTGCGCCTCTTTGGCAATTTCCAAGAGGTGCAGGTTCAAAACTTTTCATACGTTTTTTAAATTAAAAAGTATTTTTCTGTCCTAAGTTTCAAATAACACTTTAAAATAGTAAAAAAATACAAAGTTATCTTTAAAATACGGTACACGGTTAAATGAATGAGCGAATGAACGATTGATCGGTGGAAGGAATGGGAGTGAAACTAAGTACGATAACAAACAAAAGAAATATTAAAATTTTACTATGTTTTAAAGTGTTATTCCATACTTAGGACAGAAAAAAAAATAGCCGTCATGGGACGCCTGGCAGATGTGAAACATGGTGTATGTACAAGTAATATGCATAAAAGATAATATTATTACAGGAATTAAATATAGCCTAATGAGAAAATACGAGGGAACCTGCTTCATAGATGTGCGCCCACCTCCCCTTGCTGTTTCGCCGTGCGACATATATCGGCCGGCGGCCATCATTCATTTTAATACCAATAAAAATTTTTTTAGAACAAGTGAATGAGGTAGTATATCTGGGAAGTATGTTTAGCAGAGACGGTAGATACGAAATGGATGTGGAAAGGCGTATTGCTGCCGGTAACAGAGTTAACGTTGCCTTAGCTGCGTTGTTGAGACGGCGAAACGTCAGCATAGCTGCGCGTTTGGCCGTACACAATGCAGTGTTGGTATCGACACTGTTATACGGCAGCGAAACGTGGGTATTACAGAAGAAGAATGTAAGAAAGATGATTGCTGTAGAGATGCGATCTCTTCGTCGGATATGCGGAGTCAGTTTATCTGATCGCATGTCCAATGAAGAAATACACAGAATGGCAGGTACTAGCGTGGATGTCACAGTGAGAATGAAGAAGAACGTGCTCAGGTGGTTTGGGCACGTCGAGCGAATGAGTGAAGAAAGAATGGTAAAAAAGATTTATGAAGGAAAAGTGAGTGGTAAGAGAGGGAGGGGGAGACCTCGGTTGACCTTCGAAAACACAGTATCGACGATACTGGAGGAAGGTCACGTAAAAAGCATGAGGACCCCCCGGAGTGCACGTATGAAGAGGTTGATGACAGTGGACGACAGGCTTCAAAGAAAATTTTCATTATAACAAAAAAGAATTTATTTAAATCATAAACATTATCTGATCACATATTTAATACAACATGACGCCATTACAATATATCTTAAAAAAAACTATTACTTATCATTCAGTCACTTCAAGAAGGAGACTTAGGAACATCACATTACAGCCTAACATTCACTCACTCACCCTAAGTGTCTCAATATTGTGTTCACCGTTCATTCTCATTTAACTCACCATTCACCCGTTCACCCATTCACTTACCTTCAGTGCCTCTATCGCTCATACTGCAGAGACCTCTTTGGAGTGTATCTTTTATTTGTTGCTCCACACTCGGCGATAATGATTCTGTTTGTTCTAAACTCTGGAATTAAAATAATTTTATATATATATATATATATATATATATATATATATATATATATATATATATATATATATATATATATATATATATATATATATATATATATATATATATATATATATATATATATATATATATATATATATATATATATATATATATATATATATTTGTGAATGTGTGTGTGTTTGTGTCTGGGTGGGTTCGATCCCCACTCGAAGAAATGAAACATTTAATATGTTCAAATCACATAATATCATATTTTCGCTCTGGTAACGAAGCGCGGCGTTGAGTTCCGCCACTCAAAACGCCTAACAGTATTTTAACACTTGATATACCTGTATAGCTAATTATAATTACTATTTTAAAACAGCTACCTGGTAATAAAACATCCGATTCTCCACAATCCGGTGATAAAGGTTCCCATATACGTACCATGTTACAATCAACCGGTGGGTTCCTCAACCATCTCACTCTCGCCGAGACCCCGGCGAGGTGGGCGGCGCGAGAGCCCTGGGGCAAGCGGGCGGAGCCCCGGGACACCCGGGACACTAGCCATGGACCTCCACACCTGGAGAAATAAGGCTTTTATTGCGTCAAGCTTGTATTATAGATACAGTTATAAAAAAAAAAATAAAGGTACATTACAAAAAAAAAAAATAGGTTCCCGCAGTCTCCTCTCGCAATGGGGAAATGTTAAAACACTGCGTTTTAGCCAAAATTAAAAAAAATATACATCAAACCGAATGCACATGGCAGGGTAGCCAACGGGAACTTGGGAACCTAATGTTTAGACTCCGTTCCGTTCCCCACTGCACACACACACACTCACACCTAAAATACATAATAAAGTAGCAGAGATAAAAGAAAAATATTATCAAACCTGGGATCTTTGCCGATCGCTTCAATAACTTCAAGACCGGAGCCCCGTTGAGCCGCGCGGAGTTCCCTACTGGTACAGCCTACCATCTGAATAATTTAAATATATATATATATATATATATATATATATATATATATATATATATATATATATATATATATATATATATACATACATACATATATATATATATATATATATATATATATATATATATATATATATATATATATATATATATATATATATATATATATACATACATACATACATACATATATATATATATATATATATATATATATATATATATATATATATATATATATATATATACATACATACATACATACATATATATATATATATATATATATATATATATATATATATATATATATATATATATATATATATATATATACATACATACATGTATATATATGTAAAACAAAGCGCGGCCTTGAGTTCCGCCACTCAACACGCAAGTGCCCTAACACTAGGTTCCCATGTTCCCTCTGATTAACCTGCCATGGGCGGGAGAAAGCGTGAAGTTGAGATGAAAAGTAATATATATCTAAATAGAAAAAAACTACTTTTAAACAAAAAAATATCTTCACACTACACTACTAATTAAAAAAAAACCTTACGAACCTGAACAAAGCTGACGCCACCATGTGGAGTGTCAACACTACCGAGCTGGGGGTCCTCAGTCACCAGCAGGTGCCTCAGCCTGGAGTTGGCGCCGTCGAGGGGAGCATGCCACGTCACATGGTCACCGGGCATGAACTTGTTACCTATGACAGGAAAGAGTACAACAATTTAATTGATGGGTCTTAAAGACCTCATAAAGTAGCTTGAGTGAAGAGGTCACAGGGCATGAACTTGTTACCTGTGACAGGAAAGAGTACAACAATTTAATTGATGGGTCTTAATGACCTCATAAAGTAGCTAGAGTGAAGAGGTCACAGGGCATGAACTTGTTAGCTAGGAAGCACTACTACTGAATTTGAGTCTTAAAGACCTCATATAGTTGAGTTCCGCCACTCAACACGCAATGCCTCAAATTCGGCGGAAAGTGGGGAATGGAAGTGGAACGGAGTGTCTTAACACTAGGTTCCCGGGTTCCCTCTGCCTACACTGCCTCGTGCGGGATACAGCGTGAAGCTGAGTAACATTCAATCAGAAAAATATGCAAAAAAAAAACATTGTTTCTATATTATTTAAACAAATATTTTAAAGTTTAATTTAAAAAATATGACATTGTGTAAACAAAGGAAGTTTAGGAACCTGGGGTTAAGTTACACTCAGTTCCATTCTCTACTTTCCGCCCAATTTGAGATACCTTTGCTTTGTTAATAAAGCGAAAAAAAAAAAAAATTCCAATTCCTCGAGTGGAGATCGAACCCACAACCACTGACGTTTAACGCCTCTAATAATTAAAAAACTATTTTAAATACATATCATACAAAAAAAAAGGTTAAAAGAACCAACCTGTAGTAAATATATATCGAGCCAAAGCTTGCAACAGGGCTGCCGGCCATAGAGGGGGCTCTCGCTCTTCACTTTCTAATCTAAACGTCAGTTCTAGTCCGTAACCGGAGCACCCGCCGGGATAGGGCTCCGGGTGGACACGGCCATCACCGTGCAGGTCTGAGAGACCAAAGCTGGGAAAATATATTATCATTTAATTATAAAAATATATAAACAACAATTGTTTATATATATATATATATATATATATATATATATATATATATATATATATATATATATATATATATATATATATATATATATATATATATATATATATATATATATATATGTGTATATATATATATATATATATATATATATATATATATATATATATATATATATATATATATATATATGTATATATATATATATATATATATATATATATATATATATATGTATATATATATATATATATATATATATATATATATATATATATGTATATATATATATATATGTATATATATATATATATATATATATATATATATATATATATATATATATATATATATATATATTACACACAAGCTCAACGCATAACGGCACAAGCATGAGACTGTAGAATGGATAGGTAGGTAGTGTCAGTTCAATTCCCAATTAAGGTATTTAAATATTTTATAAATTAATTCCTTCCCTCTGGCGATAAGGCACGGAACGGAGTGTCTTAACACTCTGTTGTTCCCTCTGCCTACCCTGCCATGTGCAGGATACAGTTATATATAAGTATATTCACCTGACATAATGCCAGTGCGGAGCGATATTCTCTTCAGCCCTGCCCGGATTCCAGTACATGCTGATGTAATCCAGGGGGTCATGTCCACCGAGCCTGTAACAAGATTTATGAATATCTATACTTATAATGAATCTGTAACCGATCACTGTCTGTATGTGGAAGATATATTAAATAACATCTTATAGGGGATGTTTATATATGTGATGAATTACATTTTTTTTTTGTTTTTGGTTAGCTAATTTAATCAGATAAAATCCAGTAACTCGTCTGTTTGCCAATCGGCAAAGGCCTCCTCCAATCTTAACCATTCTTTACCATTGTGTGACTTTCTTGCTCCATTTTTCTATTGCTCTTGCCTTATTATTATTTATATATATATGTGATGAGAGAGATGAGAAATGGCTAATCACATTTTAATGTAGTTTTCACTATTATATTTTCCCAACTTTCCTTCCACAATTAGTGTTTGTTTTATATATAAAACAGTTAAAAAAAAAAATGTTATTATTTAAGACATTCAGTTTCACAAAATTGGTAGAACATTTTATTTATTTATCATAAAATTTAGTTTTCTATTTTTTTTTTGCTTGATGCTGTATCCCGCACGAGGCAGGGTAGGCAGAGGGAACCCGGGAACCTAGTGTTAAGACACTCCGTTCCACTTCCGTTCCCCACTTTCCGCCGAATTTGAGGTATTGCGTGTTGAGTGGCGGAACTCAACGCCGCGCTTTGTCTTATTACCAGAGCGAAGAAATGAAACATTAAATATTTAAATTGAAAATATTAAATATTTCATTTCCTCGACTGGGAATCGCACCCAGAACCTGTCGTTTACAATCACACGCTTGTGCCGCTGCGCCACGACAGGCCTCTATAATCTAATTTTCAATAATAGATATTGTTCTAAAAGTAATATAATTTCATAACAACAAGAAAGTACTAAACTTAAATTTTAAAATTTTAAAAAGCGTATAAAAATGTTGAACGAAGCAGGATTTGAACCCGCGCCTCTGGAATACCGTTCCAGCGCTCTGACCAACTAAGCCATTCGTTCTCACCGAGCTCCGTCGAAATTCTTATACGCTTGTTACAAATTATTTTGTTGTTAGCATCTCTGTAGGGAGATTTTGTAACAAGCGTATAAGAATTTCGACGGAGCTCGGTGAGAACGAATGGCTTAGTTGGTCAGAGCGCTGGAACGGTATTCCAGAGGCGCGGGTTCAAATCCTGCTTCGTTCAAAATTTTTATACGCTTTTTAAATTTAAGTTTAGTATTTTCTGTCCTAAGTGTGGAATAACACTTTAAAACATAGTAAAAACAACAAGAAAGTAATTGATATTAGTAAATAACATAGTTTAATTCAAACAAACAAAACTGCTGGCCAGTCCCTAGTTATAAATTAACAATTTGACTAACCCTTTTAAACATTCACAACAATATCGCCTACTTAAAAAAATGCTAGATATTTTATTAAGAAACTTAGCAAGAAAACTATTTTTCAAATGAAACAAACCGCATCAAAATAAGTAGATCAGTTTGAGAGCTACGTACAAACAGACAGACTGGGCAAATTTATAACACTTCTCTTTTTGCATCATAGGTTAATTATTGAGCTAATTCAAATACAACTTGAGGTAATGATATATTTTATATTTTCATTTCCTTGTTGAAATCTAAATAGAAAACGCTCATAATTGAATTCAGAAAGCAATAATAGAATTATTTATATATACTCAGTTTCCCGCACATGGCAGGTGAGGCAGAGGGAACTTGGGAACCTAGTGTTAAGACACTCCGTCCCACTTTCGTTCCCCACTTTTGGCAGAAATTGAGACATTACATGTTGAGTGGCGGACCTCAATGCAGTGTTTTGCCTTGTCACCAGAACCAAGAAATGAAAAAAAATTATATATAAATTGGAAACATTAACTATTTCACTTCTTCGAGTGGGATTTGAACCCACAACCTGTTGATTACAGTCACACCAGTGTGCTGTTGCGCCACAACAGGCCTTATTAGACAGGGAATTATTTAATATTTATGGAATATGTTATAGTTAGGTTCCCAGGTTTCTTTTGCCTACTTCACTATACAAGCCATGCAGTGTAAAGGTAAAAACAATGTAAATTTACCAATATTTAAGTCTAGTAGTTACTTGTAATGGATTTGGTTGATCTGGATATACTTTGGTACATGCTTCGTAGAGAGTTTTCAGTCCTGGCGGCATGAAACGATCTGTAATTGATAATAACATTTTTGTCTGTTTATATTTGTAAATTTAATTTAATTTAATACTTTTACTGTAGCCTAAGTGTGACTGTGGAAATACGACTGGTTTTGGCATCGATCTCCATTTGAAGGAATGAAATATTTAATATTTTCATTTCTCTCTTTCCTCTTAAAAAGACATAGCGTTGAGTTGAATTATGTCATTGCACTCTAAATGCATCATATTTGATGGTAAAGCGGAGCCGAGTGTTTTTATACTAGGATGACAAGTTTCCTCTGCCTACCCTGTCTAGTGCTGGATACAGCGAAAAGAAAAAGAAATATTCTGGACAGTATATATTAATATATCACATAGATTGAAGATAACCATATATATATATATATATATATATATATATATATCATATATTTATTTACCAGTTTGATTAACATCACAAGTAGTTCCTTGCAATGTGGCAGTATTAGCTGGCACATCAGCATTGATACCCTGCGCAGACGCAACGAAAGCCAACGCGCTGTTTTGAACTATCCCACTTACTCCGGAACTACTTGACGCGGACATTTTTTATATATTTCTTAATGATTTTATTTTAGAATTTAATATTTAATAAGTTATTTCAGGACTTGGAAGGACAACGCTGTCGGCTGTTTACGTTTTACGCCATTTGTTTTATTTCACCGTTATGTTGGTAGAAGTGGTTGTCAAAGACGGTTTAGTGTTGCCTTAGTGAAATATGCCTGTCGTGGCGCAGCGGCACAAGCGTGTGACTGTAACCGACAGGTTCTGGGTTCGATACACACGAGAGGAAATGAAATATTTAATATTTTCAATTTAAATATTTAATGTGTCATTTCTTCAATCTGGTTATAAGGCAAAGCGCGGCGTTAAGTTCCGCCACTCAACACACAATGCCTTAAAATTTGGCGGAAAGTAGGGCACGGAAGTGTAAAAAAAAAAAGAAAGTAGAGCACGGGACGGAGTGTCTTAGCACTAGGTTCCCGGGCTCCCTCTGCCTACCCTGCCGTGCGGGAAACAGCGTGAAGCTCAATGAAATATTATTTCAATATACATATCACATCAATCGCAAAATATATGTTATGTTGTGATTTATGAATTAATGTATTTACACACCCTCGTATAGCTAAGACACAACTTTTACTGTTAATAATAAAGTTTTAGGATTTTGGCTGCCTTTCTGTTCATTTCAGTAAGCTCAAATGCAAAATGGTCAATTTTAACGTTATTTTCACTAAAAGATATAAAGGGTCGTGGCAAAACGGAATATGAGTTGTTTTTATCTTAGACTTTCTGTAAAATTGACATTTAAGTGAGTAATAGTGTAAAGGTACACTGTCCAATAATATTTAAAGTATTAAAATCAAAATCATTGGAATTTAATCCATTGTAATAAATAATTAAGTATCGAACTCAATATTAAAAAGAGCATTTATTAAGTCTATTGCAGGATCAGCAGAACAGCTTTTCAAGTATGTGGTACATTTTTTTTGTGGAAGAGACAAGGCAAAACAAGCGTACCGGTCACCTAAAGGTAAGTAGACCTAAGACCATTGCCACCCACGTTCCCGTGTGACAACAGAAGAGCCATAGGTGCGTTGCCGCTCTTTAAAGTATAGAACTTTCAGGAGATAGACGCGCTTTTTGAAGGGATCATCATGTCGTACGACGTAGGCCATTCCACAGATTTGTGGCACGTGGAAGGAATTTCCTATAAAACCGTACGGTAGTGGAGTACCACGTATTCATATGGTGAGGATGGTAATTTAACTTGTGACGTACTGTGAGATTAGAAAATTCGGCAGTAGGTACCAAATCAAACAGTTCTGCAGAACACTCAACGTGATAAATGCATTTGAAGAGGCACATCCAGGATATGTCTCTACACCG
Organism: Eueides isabella; assembly: GCA_019049475.1. Taxonomy (NCBI): domain Eukaryota; kingdom Metazoa; phylum Arthropoda; class Insecta; order Lepidoptera; family Nymphalidae; genus Eueides; species Eueides isabella. The sequence continues at coordinate 642,055 of CM032411.1, forward strand.
TGAGAAACTAGCAGGCCTCTGATCATTGAGACATAATGATTCGAACAATTCTAGGTTATATGTGATCAAATGATTCAAGCTAATACTGAGGTACAACACCATAAAGGTAAGATTGACATAATTACATATGAGGCCAAACCTGGGCTTTGTAAAGGGCCAAACGGTGTTTTGGCGTGAAGTATTGTCTCGTTCTGCTGATGACCCCCAATTTCTTCAAGGTCAACTTGGTATGGCTTTCTAGATGATCGCGACGCTGGCAGTGTCTCGGAAAGCTGAGGCCCGATATACTAATGCTGGGCGCAGCTTTAAGAGAAATGTTCTCGAAAGCGCTTAGAGTGCTCTTCTCCGAGTCTAGGACTACGCCGACTGAATAAGAGTACTGAAATAGCCCCGTAAACACCGTTGTTGACATGATGGCAAGAGCATATGAACAAAGCACTAGAGCAGAAATATCATCTGTCCCACTTGACTTGTGGATGTCCAATGAATACAAAGCAAGTCTAATAACTTTTTGAGTGAATTCAACGTCAGATAGTCAATTTGCCTCTCAAATTCCTCTGCAGCAGAGATCTATTTGAACATATCATCGATAGCAGATAGCATATGCTACATGAGCCGATCCGTATTCGCTTTACTACTGTGGAGCCAAGCGTAGATTCCACCACGATCTTGAATGACGAATAAAAAATTAACTTTTAAATTCATTCAATGGATAAAAAATATTTGCTAAAGTCTACTTCTGTCGACAGCGACATTGATGCTACACCTAGTGAGAATATTAGCGATCCACTTGCATAAATTTTCAAGTTTTGTAAGGAGCGCCCAGTGCCACACTTGATGGAACGCCTTTGCCATGTCCAGAATAACAGCCAGGTCCTCTACTTACTTTCAATAGCCGCAGCCCAGTGTGTTAATCAATCGGTAATCTTGCACATAAACTAAGAGCTATTTATTTATACTCTCCATAACTTTTGAGAGTGAAGGGATGTGATAGGCCTAATTGGATCAGAGCCATCGTCTTTTTTCGGGATCGGGTTGATTACTAATGCTGGAGAATAAAAAATATTTTAAATTTGTATTTATTAAACAACCTAACATTTTCTAATAGATCTGTTAAAAAATATAAATTAAACCCGAAAAGACTCCAACTTGTTTTGGATTTACTTTACACTATATTTTTTAAATATACTTAAAAACTGTAAGCGTACTTTCGACGATTGAAGTTGCAAGTGGACCAACAGTACATATTAACAAAGCTGATACATTTTGGTTGATTTCTTGATACACGTAATCGATTGTTTTGAGTTAGATAGTGAATATATTCAGGAATAGAAAAGGCTGTTTCATTTTTTCACGTTTCTATATAGCCCACTGCACCTTTAGTCAGTCATCACGGCTACTGTTCGTGCCATTCATAATATTACATGTATAAAATTATATAGTTTATTTTATTAATAAGAACTCCGAGTCCGGTAGAAGAAATAAATATTATTTAGTTTATTTAATTATATTAAAAATTCTAAACGTTATATATGTAAGTTGTCACATCCCGCCATGAATTTGTATTTCATTTGACATTGACAGTTGACCAAAAATTTATAAATAGTATGCGGTATTTCCACATTTTTAGTTATTTTTAAATAAAATAAATACCAAAGCCATTACTAACTTATTGCTTTCAATTAAGAATACAGCTTTCTATAAAAGAAAGAAGAAAAACATTACCTACATTTGAAATTATATTTAGTGTAGACAACTAAACGAAGAAACCAAAATGCGTTATTTATTTCTTACAACTATATTTAGCGTTGTGTACGCCTTTGAGAAAGACATGACATTTCCAGTGCAAGCTGGTAAAATGGAATGTTTCTACCAGAAGGT